>JAGDYQ010000434.1:173553-264746 GCA_021962125.1 Bulinus truncatus | reverse complement strand
ATTTTCATTATCTTTTTGTGCACTGCTGGTACTCAATGTGTCTACATTGTGGTAGTTTGTAAACTCAATGTTTGTGTACTCTGCACTTGTCTCTATGTGTCTCTTTATTATGTGATAAAGTAATTGATACTGTTCCTGCAAAAAAAATATATAAAAAAAAATGTTAACAATTAGTTCTGAAACAATAAATCTAAAGAGAGTACTATTTTTTGTTTTTGAGATATTTGTAAAAAAAAAATATAATTTTCATGAAAGATTTTTTTTTTGGAATCACAATGTCTGATTTTAGATACATAATAACATTTTTATTTAAATCTAATAAAATTTGATTCAGTTAAATTTGATTAGCTTTTACAAAAGACTGAAAATATTTTTTTTTTCGGGTATTTAATAGATTTAATTAATGTTGTTTTTTTTTTAAATTTATAATAGATTATGTAAAATGATAAATGCAAATAGCATTCCAATTTAAATTGACTTCAACTAATTCACTAATGAACATTTTTCAATATTTTTAGTGCTAAACTATACAGATTTTTATTCTGTTGTGCGTTATATTGAAAGATTATGTCATTATGTGCACAAGTAATCATGAACATTTGTACCCGATAATGACAAAATAAATTAAATCAAATATTTAGCCTGAGAAATGGGCATTATAAAATAGGCTACTATCTTACCAAAGTAGTTAAAATCTTTGGATGTAAGGATCGAATAGCTCCAACTACCATGGGCACAGAAAAATATGATTCATTGTCCACTCTGTCCAGCAAAATGGATAGGACAGCCATAAAACCACTTGAAGAAACACCATCACTGCAATGAAAATTTGCCAATAAAATAGGCCTATGTCACTATAGGGGAATTTCTAAGATAATATAAGGCATTTAAAACCAAATTCTATAACAATTTAAAAAAAAAGGAAAAAAACATCGCTATAAATGAATGGAATAGTATTTTTTTGTGAATATTTATGAAATTAAAAATACACCTTTTTTTTATCTCTAGATGTATTTATATTTTTTTTCTCTAAAATAAAAAATAAAAATACCTGCACATAAATAGCATTTTACCACCAGTGTGTGAGGAACATACTCTGATCTTTTTGGCTATTTCCAGCCATTTCTTTGGTTCAATTTTTGTGGGAAAACACTTTAAGTGGGTAACAGAAATGACATCATTTTGCTGGATATAAAACAAAAAAAAATAAATGTTAGAAAATAAAAAAAATCATAAACAATGTAATTAAAAATACGGTTTTCTAAAGTTATGATTTTCATTTCTTGAACAACCAAAAATAACTGGGTACGTTTTAGCTGTGACCTTTCTATGTATGCATTATCCTAAGCCAATGATGCTATTGCTATCAGTGTGTTGTAGAGTCATAGGTTAAAGCTAACTTCATGAAGAATTTATTTCCAATCAAGCTTAATGATGGCATTATTATTATTAAATGGAATTTCTTAAATGGGATGAATAAACAAAAAACTTGTTTATCTTTCAGCACATGAAACGAATTTTAAAAAAGTGATATTTAATATTATTGACAATAGGATACACATATACATATATCTCGAGGATATCTTCAATCTCATGAACTTTCTTTAATTTCAGTATTTAGAAGACAAAAAAAAATTCAATAATTTCCTATATAGTAAAAAAAAAAAAAAACAGTGACAAACATTATGTGGCAACAAATTAGCAGGCTTTCTGAACTGAATTGATAGCTTTTTTTCTTCCCACATTGATGTCTGGCTCACTTTGGATAATTTTATCTCAAAAGGTGAAGCAATTAGTTGCGGATCCTTTACATTAGGAATGTAGATGGTTGAGGTCTAAACAACATAGAAATATTTTTTTTTTATTTGAGTGGTGAAAAGTAAAAGTTGAAGATATAAATTATTTTCTTGTATGAGTCATTAAAAAAAAAAAAATTAATATGGACAAAATAAAAATGCCAATGCACAGATTATGAAAGATTAAAATGGAAAAATAATGATTTTTTAATTGTCAATGTTTATGAGAAGTATTTAATATAAAATGAGTTAATGTTAGAACATAAGCTAGACATTTCTAATGATGTGGATTCAAATGTTTGTATGTGAAATATACATTTTAATACATCTCTTTTTTACATATCTCAATAAAAAGTAAATTAATTTGAAAATAATACAATTTATGCTTTACATTTTACTGCAAATTATAAGCCAGTATACTTTATAAAAAAACTAATAAATGAATAAAACATAAATGATAGACAAATACACAAAAAGGTTTGAAGGGAAAATTTTAAAAAGCCCGCTGGGCATGTTCAGGGCCCGGTCTTTTGATGGGGCCCACATATTGATACAATTTTGAATGTCTTACTTTTTCAGAGGGATTCAATATTTTCTTATGTAATTTGGCCTGCAACTAGCCTAGGTCTGCCTCTGAAAGGGTTATACTACATACCTCTTTAACTGGATCCACTTCAAAAGCAACTAACAGTTGAATATTATTCTGTGTTATCGTTTTCCACAACTCTATGGCCTCTTGTTGCAAAATGGGAAGTTTGGCTGTCACATACTGGTCTTTATATTTGTATCCCTAAAAAATGTATTGCTCAATTAAAATTAAATTGAATCAAGAAGGGTCAAGACATATTTGAATATAGCTTATGAGAGTAGGCCTATATGTAAAACCTGTAATAAATACTTACATTCATAAGACATACTAAAAAGTGCAGACATTTGTAGGTTTTGCGGGGGCCATAGGCATGGACAGCAATATTTGGGGATGTAAGCAAATTACTTATGGAAGGTGTAGCCAACATAGCACATACAAAAATGTATGAAGATTTTTACCCTCTAGCAGTTAGGATCAAAGACAAACACTTTTTTTTTGCGTGCATTAAGACTAGTTCTGTGGTTTATTAGATGTGGTCACTTACTGGGAGAAATTCAAAAATTGTGCTCTGTTCTTTTTGGTCATTATTGCCTGGAGCAGTAGTTGTCACACTGGTTTCTACTAAATGATGACAATTAAAGTAAGTGTATACAGTAAGAAAAATTAATACTTCAGTGTTAGTCATATATAAAATTTTGAACAGAATGCTTAATAAAATTATTAAAAAATAACATTGAATCAGTACTTCTAATTTTTTTTTTTTTTAAATGTAGCAACATGGTGATAAAAAACAAACTAATTCTAACAATGGTTCTTAAATTAAAACTATGAAGACTGGTATTTTTTTTTAGAATAGGTGAATTAAAAGCAATATGGTTGTAAGCCTAATTGGTAATCATTTTATTATGAATTCAAACTCCATCAAGTCCAGCTACTTAGCTATGTCTGTACGGCAATGATGAAAAAAGGCTCAACATATATGGCTTTTAATCATTTCATTCTAATGTTTGAATTGGTGCATATTTATTTGAAAAAAAAAATAAAACTTCTTACCTTTTGCAGCATTTTCATATATATTGCTGTCATCTAAATTAATTGTTTTCTTATTTTTGAGTACAGCACACAATCCCTAAAAATGAAACATATATAAAGTGATGCATTTGAAAAAGTAAAATAAATCAAAAATATGTGTTTGAAATTCCTTTAGAAACATAAATAATTTACTGTGTTATAGTTATGTATTAAGCAAATTAGAAATTAACTGTTAAAATAAATGAATGTGCAGTCTAGCAAATATGATGTTTACTTATATATTTAAAAAAAAATGTTTAAAATATGATACCGTTTCATAATATAGATAAAACTTAAACTCAATCACATTTAAACAAAAAAAGTCAAAGACCTCTATTTTTTTCAATATGCTGATATGCCTATTAAAAGCATTAAAAGGTATTATTTTATGAACATTACAAAAGAGTTGGATTAGGTCAAATGAAAATTCAAATAAAGTTATTTTAAAGTTTTTATTTTGAATATTTAATATTTAGCCAATTTTTTTTTTTTTTTTGTACTAATTTTATGATCTCTTACATTGAATTCTAACTCCATTTTGCTAGCTCTCAATGGATTCATTTCCTCTAAAATCTTCAGTCTATCAGAAAAATCATGAATATTGAGTGTAGTTCTCATACAGGCTATGGCCACTAGAGCAGCTTTATGTAGGAACTCATATTGGGACTAGAGAATAAAATATTATTTCATCTACTTCAATACATGCATTTGACAAAAAAAAAATAGATTGTTTGCTATATTGTCTTTGTGCAAAAATATATGTCAGTTAATAAAACAGAAATAGTTGTAATCAGAGTCCAAAGTTAGCCTATCAGTGAAGTTAATTTTACCTGATCTGCAGGTGTTTCATTATTGAATTATCATCCAAGTCCATACGAATAGACTTTTTTTTTAAGATACATGTATTTAATGTTAAATCAATCCCTAAATAAAATTTGAAAAAGTCACATTGATGTGAATTTTTTTTTTGTTCTAAAGAAAGTTTTGAGAATAATAAAGTTTGACAAATTGTAACTAATCACTATCCATTTGGAAGAGAAAAAAAGAAAAAAAAATACAATTTGTATAAATATAATAAAAAAATGAATAAAAAAAGGAATTTTTAGCCATTATTGAAATAAACTATTTCATTTTTTTATTGGTACAACCAGATTTATATGTGCTTGTTTGTAAAATATTTAGGCTTAAATGGAATGTTGTTCTTACCACTGTCTGAACCATACATATTCTGTCCTCTCTCAGTTTACTAACAGTTTTAAAAAAGTCAACACAACCAGTTTCTTCTGCCTGTCTTATGATGTTATACAGAGCAATGAAAGTCCCTGTACGACCGACTCCAGCACTGAAATAAAAATTAATTTTTTTTTAATGTGAATTTTTCAAACATATAATTGGTAAAATTATATTAGTTTAATCTCTTACTGTTTGTTATGTATTAAAATCACATCCTACCTGCAGTGAACTAATATTGGTCTATTGGTTACAATAGCTGTGACATGTTGCTCCACATCTACCAAACTCCACTGTGTTGATGGGACTCCATTATCTGGCCAAGATGTGTAGTGGAACTGTGTGATGTTATGTGTAGCCTCACCTTTCTATTTAAAAAAGAATAATGTATGTTATGTATGTGGAATCTTTATTTGTTCATTATCCTCTCAGATATTCACCCTTGATCACACATTTCTAAAATTATATCCTTTTAGCAATAATAAATTTTAAATCTTAAAGTATGATATTATTTAATTGAAAAGATACAAAAGAGTTTCAACTATCACACCTAATGCTGTTCAACGATCTTCAGACATTCCTGATACTTCCAATGCCACATAGTCCATACATCTAAAAATAATGTGTAACTGTCTTACTAGGAGGCTAGTTGATTTCTTATACTAGGCTAATTAGATCTCATTTTTTACAACTAGTTTATTAAGAGCAGAGTTTGAAGTTTGTTACTTAAAATAATTTGCAGGGGGGGGGGATTATGTCCTGTTTTTTTTCCATTTTTATGTTATTTTCATCAGGGTGGGGGAGCATTGACATAATTTTACCAGGGAGAAAGGGGGACACCAAAAGTTTGATACTTGTTAACAAGGGAAGGGTGGGAGAGGAAGTCTAAAAAATTGCCAAAATTTGTTAACATAATTAAAGTATGACCCCCCAAAGTTATAAAAAATATTACATTTTAAAAATATTTTTGTTTGACATCAGCAAATATCAAGCAATATTTGTTCGTTTTTGATGAACTAACCATTGATAGCTCCAGTTTTCTGACAGTGTAGTCTGCAAACACCTGTGTAGATCCAAGCTTTACTTTGATGTGTCCAACATGCTTCTTATCTGTGTCAGGCCAATACTTTTCACATTTGACCTACATCCAGGGCAAAATAATAATAATAATATACATGAAATTTATGAAAACTTTTTTTTTTTATTTTTTAAACAGTGAATAAATGATTTTGATAAAGTACGAGAATAAGCATGTACATACACCTTTGCTTCTTCAATCAGATCAGTTAACATAACCACAACATCAACTTTTTGTTCCCATAACATTCTAATGAAATCAATGACAGAAGCTTTCTGAGGACCTGAGATAAAAAAAAATTAATTGAAAAATAAAAAAATAAAAGTATTTAAAGTGTTAAATATAAAGACATAAAATAAAAAAAAAGGTTATGCCATAAAGTGCATTATTAACAGTGTTTAAAATCAATTCAGAAACTTCCAGAACTATTTTTAGAAGTTCAGGAAATGCTAGTTAAATTAACATGAATCCATTTACAGTTTTGTTCTGGTCCTACCTTGGGCTGCTATAAAGTTGACTTTACCATTAAATCCCTGTAATTTCAAAATTGAAGTTGTATGAAACAATTTATACAATACAATATCCTTGTAATGAAATGAAATCATTTATATTTTTTTTACTGTGATTATATTTGTGCTGTAATTCTTTGAAGACCTTGTGATGATATATAAAATAATAAAAAAAAACAAAAAAACTGCATCATTTTAAAGACAATAAAGATGACACATGCAATGCTATAGAAAGATAAAGAATATATATGATGTATTAAAAATAAAGATTGTTATGATAAAGTTAATCACGAACCTAAATTTTTATTTTTATTTTATAAAAACATACCCTAATATAAGAAGCATTGATGTAATCTGTTTCATTCTTTTCTGTGTTGATTTCCAGGTGAACTCTTGAGTGGTCATCTGTCAATAGGTCAAGGGTTGTTTTTTAAATGGAAAAATATAAACTTGTGCAAGTTTTTGTGATAGCAGTAATAATGAAAATAGAGTCAATGACAACAGGTACTTAAAAAAATAAACATTTCTTACATGGACAAATATTTTTGTATCTGTTTTTCTGCTTATTATCTTGACTATGTCCAATCTCTTGTGTTACATTTTCGGCTATTGGAATTTTCTGTATGAAATACATTTATTAAAAAAAAAAAAAATTATGCACAATTGAACACTAAACTACATGCTATACTTCATCTGCCCTTATGAGCTCTTAGATGCATAAGGGAATGTTATTTTTACATGCTTTAAAATTTAAAGTAATTAATAAACAATAAAAAAGCAAACTGTTTATAAAAAAAAAAATAATAAAAATATGATTTTAGAATTTAACACATAAAAGCAGTTTATTATTTTTAAATGCATTGCAAGAGTAATCTAAAAAAAAAAAATAGTTGACCAATAGATTTTAATTTTTACTTTTTATCCAAGTATATTATAATATCAAGAGCATATCTAAAAAAGAAAGATATTCAATATTTTATGTTTTTAGAATGACAGTTTAAAGACATTTACCTCAAACTGTTTGATATAAAAATCTTCATCTTTTGAAGCCAAGTAAGAAATTAAGGACTCTATTGGAATGAGAGTATTCTCAGTTTCTTGTATATTTATGTATTCACTGCTCACATTATATAATGTGGTTTTTCTTGGGCTTTGAGTTTCTGAGACAAATGTAAATAGAGATTAATTTTAATATAAATGAATATCAATTAAGAAATATTTACACAGTCAAAAAAAACGTAATGTACCTAAATGTATGAGTTATAAATAATTTGTTCAATCTTTATTAGAATAGGCTTTAATTAAATGCACAAATGTTTGAAATCTTTTTTACCACAATTGTATTTTTTTGAAAATTCATAACAATATTAATTTGAAGGTCAATAATATAAGTTATTTAGTAATAAAGGTCTAATAGCTTACCACTGTCGTTTGCATTTACAGACACAAAATATGGTTCTCTATTATTTTCAAGATATGATTCTGTCTTGTTTTTGTATTTTTTCCTTTTGAATCAAACATGTAAAAATTGTATTAAACAGACAAACTACTGTTAAGCAATCATAAACAAGTTCATTATAATAATTGATTTATAAACAAAACAAATAGGTTAGTTATAGCTTTAAACTTTAAAACATATATTTCAAGTGATGTCTTTGTGCATTACCTCCAAAAAATAATAGCAGCAATGACAAATATGATGACAATGACAGAAGCTATAACAGGCCCAATAATGACACCATCTTGTGTTGAAGTACTTGATGTCACTACAATTTCTGAAATTATAAACACATTACTTTGGGCACCTGATAATAGCCAAGGAATTCAAATGCTGATATGCCATATTTCATACATACATGACAATGAATGAAACCATTATTGACAATCATCATCAGATTAAGCAAGATTAAACACTTTACATAACTATTAATCGATATTATGTACCTCTATCACAGGTGTCGCCTTCAAGTCCAGTTTGACATTTATAACAGGTACCATTTACAGCATCACACAATCCGTTCAAACAGTTCGAAGAGCAGTTTAGAGAACAATTTCTTCCATAGGTTCCTTTTTTACAGCCTAAACATAAATGGCAAAACATTAAAAAAAATCAATATCATATTTCGTATCCCATTTCAATTCCAGAATAATAACACGACTAAAATTCCTTATGAACATAAACACAACTTTAATGCATGATAACGTCCATGATATATGGAGTGAAGTAAGTCCACAAGCTGTAACGAAATAGCAATCCATCTCACCAGAACATTAATGAATAACCCTTTCACTCTCAAAAACGTCTTCACTGATCCATCGCGAGACACACCCGTTCTTCATGCCTCCTCCTTGAGACGAACTATCTTGTGTGAGACTCTTGTCTTTAATCGTCGGAGTACGCCTTGAAAATATCCAGAGTGACTGCCCACGTTGCCTCCTGTTAGTATCATGTGATCCTCGACCAATCGCTAACACGCTCTAGCCGTCAGATCCAAAGCGTGGTTGACCTTACCACAACCCAGGTCACATCAACTAGCTCAATAACATGCAACCAAAGGGGAATAATACAAATAACAATTATAGGGGTGATAACTACGGATAAGACAGCAGTATATAATTACATACACAAGACCGACTTTACACATTTTATTTTGAATTTGTATGATCCAACATGAATGTTACATTTGGTTGAGATTTCGTATGACTAGAATTTTATTTTAAAAATTACTTAGTTCTAATTTTATTTTTACCTTGATCGCAGTAGGGAAGCCCGAATCCTTCAATGCAGCCCCCTGTACAACTTCCGTTCTGGTCATTACATTCACTATTTATACAGTTATTGTGGCACTTAGAGCTACAGTTGATACCCCAGAAACCAAAAGAGCAGGCTGAAATTAAGCAGTATTTTATTATTAATTATTTTAAAAGTTAAAAAAGTTCCTGGTAGGTATATGCACACATGTTTATATAAATCATCTCATCCTATAAAAAATGTTAAGTAAAATGAGAGTGTGGAGGGGGAGAGATTGGGGATTGGCATCAAAGTTGAAATGGTAAATTGGCAATCATAACAAGTGCATATATATATATATATATATATGGTAAGAGAAGTAACATTAAATACATTGTTTGTATGGTAGCTTACTCACTGTATTTAAGTCATTTTAGGTAGAGAAAGCTATTTTTGGCTACATCCAGACTGATGTAAAGATTGGACATAGTGAAATATTATAACTGTATTTACATCCTAACTGCAGTGTGGATCAAGTCATCAGACGTTTGGTGGTGTGGTGCCTGTTACCGTAGCTATAATAGGCCAAACGAGTCAGACAATACGGTCCTCGTAAGGAAATTCTTTTCTCTTTTACAACTCTTTGTGTGTGTAGAATCATTCGTAGGGACAGTCAAACTGGGGCCCCTCTATTAAGGGGCCTCCAATGATTTTTTTTTATTTTCTGCACAAGGTTGCAAGAAAGAGAAAGCTGTGCAATTTTCTTGCATCGAGTGCTAAAATGATTTTAGACTTGGTCAGATTCGGCCAAAGTTTTCTAAGACTCTATTTGACTCAATACCTTTTGTACAATCTGGCAGTTGAAATCCAGCTTTACATCCACTGAAACAGAAGCCATTGATAGCTTCGCATGTAAGAGAATGACAGTTTTTGCTACAAGACTGACTGCAGTTGGTGCCCCATGTGACATTTGTACATTCTGTAATAGACATAATTCTCATAAACATTTTTTTTCGCTTGTTAAAAATTAATTCACAGGGCTACATAGCTAAGGTTGACGGATGGTGTTGAGCACTTATTTGATTAGCCTGTTAATTCAATCACGGAGCACCATTTCTAAATACAATTTAGATTTAATAAGCGCCGTGAATTAAAGATCATGTCATATAATCATGCAATGTTGACCTGACTGGATGGTCTATGTAGTGCTTCCATGGTTTTTGAATTTTCATAAAAGATAAATCCATAAAACTTAGTGTATTTAGAATCAATATGTATTACGTATAAATCATACTGAATGGATGAGACACACTGGTGAGATAGTACAATTTTAAGACAGTGGTCTTGTCCTGCCAGTAGTAGCCAATATTGTAATAGTGAAGGGTCGGTGTAATAGTGAAGGGTCGGTGTAATAGTGAAGGGTCGGTGTAATAGTTAAGTGTCGGTGTAATAGTCAAGTTTCAGTGTAATAGTCAAGTGTCGGTGTAATAGTCAAGTGTCGGGGTAATAGTCAAGGGTCGGTGTAATAGTCAAGGGTCGGTGTAATAGTCAAGTGTCGGTGTAATAGTCAAGGGTCGGTGTAATAGTCAAGGGTCGGTGTAATAGTCAAGGGTCGGTGTAATAGTCAAGTGTCGGTGTAATAGTCAAGGGTCGGTGTAATAGTAAAGTGTCGGTGTAATAGTCAAGTGTCGGTGTAATAGTCAAGTGTCGGTGTAATAGTCAAGTATCGGTATAATAGTCAAGTGTCGGTGTAATAGTCAAGTGTCGGTGTAATAGTCAAGGGTCGGTGTAATAGTCAAGTGTCGGTGTAATAGTCAAGTGTCGGTGTAATAGTCAAGTGTCGGTGTAATAGTCAAGTGTCGGTGTAATAGTCAAGTGTCTGTGTAATAGTCTAGTCAAGGGTCTGTGTAATTGTCAAGGATCGGTGTAACAGTCAAGGGTCGGTGTAATAGTCAAGTGTCGGTGTAATAGTCAAGTGTCGGTGTAATAGTCAAGGGTCGGTGTAATAGTCAAGGGTCGGTGTAATAGTCAAGTGTCGGTGTAATAGTCAAGGGTCGGTGTAATAGTCAAGTGTCGGTGTAATAGTCAAGTGTCGGTGTAATAGTCAAGTGTCGGTGTAATAGTCAAGTATCGGTATAATAGTCAAGTGTCGGTGTAATAGTCAAGTGTCGGTGTAATAGTCAAGGGTCGGTGTAATAGTCAAGTGTCGGTGTAATAGTCAAGGGTCGGTGTAATAGTCAAGGGTCGGTGTAATAGTCAAGTGTCGGTGTAATAGTCAAGGGTCGGTGTAATAGTCAAGTGTCGATGTAATAGTCAAGTGTCGGTGTAACAGTCAAGTGTCGGTGTAATAGTCAAGTGTCGGTGTAATAGTCAAGTGTCTGTGTAATAGTCTAGTCAAGGGTCTGTGTAATTGTCAAGGATCGGTGTAACAGTCAAGGATCGGTGTAATAGTCAAGTGTCGGTGTAATAATCAAGTGTCGGTGTAATAGTCAAGGGTCGGTGTAATAGTCAAGTGTCGGTGTAATAGTCAAGTGTCGGTGTAATAGTCAAGGGTCGGTGTAATAGTCGGTGTCGGTGTAATAGTCAAGTGTCGGTGTAATAGTCAAGTGTCGGTGTAATAGTCAAGGGTCGGTGTAACAGTCAAGGGTCTGTGTAATAGTCATGTCGGTGTAATAGTCAAGAGTCTGTGTAATAGTCAAGGGTCGGTGTAATAGTCAAGTGTCGGGGTAATAGTCAAGGGTCGGTGTAATAGTCAAGGGTCTGTGTAATAGTCAAGGGTCGGTGTAATAGTCAAGGGTTTGTGTAATAGTCTCAGTCAAGGGTCGGTGTAATAGTCAAGGGTCGGTGTAATAGTCAAGGGTCTGTGTAATAGTCAAGGGTCTGTGTAATAGTCAACGGTCGGTGTAATAGTCAAGTGTCGGTGTAATAGTCAAGTTTCAGTGTAATAGTCAAGTGTCGGTGTAATAGTCATGTCGGGGTAATAGTCAAGGGTCGGTGTAATAGTCAAGGGTCGGTGTAATAGTCAAGTGTCGGTGTAATAGTCAAGGGTCGGTGTAATAGTCAAGGGTCGGTGTAATAGTCAAGGTCGGTGTAATAGTCAAGTGTCGGTGTAATAGTCAAGGGTCGGTGTAATAGTAAAGTGTCGGTGTAATAGTCAAGTGTCGGTGTAATAGTCAAGTGTCGGTGTAATAGTCAAGTATCGGTATAATAGTCAAGTGTCGGTGTAATAGTCAAGTGTCGGTGTAATAGTCAAGGGTCGGTGTAATAGTCAAGTGTCGGTGTAATAGTCAAGTGTCGGTGTAATAGCAAGTGTCGGTGTAATAGTCAAGCGTCGGTGTAATAGTCAAGTGTCTGTGTAATAGTTCAGTCAAGGGTCTGTGTAATTGTCAAGGATCGGTGTAACAGTCAAGGGTCGGTGTAATAGTCAAGTGTCGGTGTAATAGTCAAGTGTCGGTGTAATAGTCAAGGGTCGGTGTAATAGTCAAGGGTCGGTGTAATAGTCAAGTGTCGGTGTAATAGTCAAGGGTCGGTGTAATAGTCAAGTGTCGGTGTAATCGTCAAGTGTCGGTGTAATAGTCAAGTGTCGGTGTAATAGTCAAGTATCGGTGTAATAGCAAGGTCGGTAATAGTCAAGTGTCGGTGTAATAGTCAAGGGTCGGTGTAATAGTCAAGTGTCGGTGTAATAGTCAAGGGTCGGTGTAATAGTCAAGGGTCGGTGTAATAGTCAGCGTCGGTGTAATAGTCAAGGGTCGGTGTAATAGTCCGGGCGTCGATGTAATAGTCAAGTGTCGGTGTAATAGTCAAGTGTCGGTGTAATAGTCAAGTGTCGGTGTAATAGTCAAGTGTCTGTGTAATAGTCTAGTCAAGGGTCTGTGTAATTGTCAAGGATCGGTGCATAGTCAAGTGTCGGTGTAATAATCAAGTGTCGGTGTAATAGTCAAGGGTCGGTGTAATAGTCAAGTGTCGGTGTAATAGTCAAGTGTCGGTGTAATATTCAAGGGTCGGTAATAGTAATAGTCAAGTGTCGGTGTAATAGTCAAGTGTCGGTGTAATAGTCAAGGGTCGGTGTAACAGTCAAGGGTCTGTGTAATAGTCAAGTGTCGGTGTAATAGTCAAGAGTCTGTGTAATAGTCAAGGGTCGGTGTAATAGTCAAGTGTCGGGGTAATAGTCAAGGGTCGGTGTAATAGTCAAGGGTCTGTGTAATAGTCAAGGGTCGGTGTAATAGTCAAGGGTTTGTGTAATAGTCTAGTCAAGGGTCGGTGTAATAGTCAAGGGTCGGTGTAATAGTCAAGGGTCTGTGTAATAGTCAAGGGTCTGTGTAATAGTCAAGGGTCGGTGTAATAGTCAAGTGTCGGTGTAATAGTCAAGTGTCGGTGTAATAGTCAAGTGTCGGTGTAATAGTCAAGTGTCGGTGTAATGGTCAAGTATCGGTGTAATAGTCAAGTGTCGGTGTAATAGTCAAGGGTCGGTGTAATAGTCAAGGGTCTGTGTAATAGTCAAGTGTCGGTGTAATAGTCAAGGGTCGGGGTAATAGTCAAGGGTCGGTGTAATAGTCAAGGGTCTGTGTAATAGTAAAGGGTCGGTGTAATAGTCAAGGGTCGGTGTAATAGTCAAGGGTCTGTGTAATGGTAAAGGGACAGTGTAAACAATCATTCGCCACATGGTTCCTAAATGCACCATCATTAACAATAGGCTGCCTGGACAATAACATCTATATTTTACAGCCATTTCTAGGTTTGTGGGGTGGATAGGGAGAGGGATCCTCAAAAGAACATATAGGGGGGGTCCAGTGTAATGATACTTTTGGGGTACCGCAGGCTCAGCGCTGTTAAGACAACCGCTTGCAATTATTTGGCCCTTATTTAAATTTAACCAATCCGCAATTTCTAATTCTCTAACCCTTTCGCCCCCCCCCCCCACAATCTAGTGTTATACCATTAAAAGCTGGGGCGGCAACTGATATGGGGGTGGGGGTGGGGTAATTGAATATCACTTCTTGTGGCTAGCTAAATAAACGCCCCTGCATAACAATGGCTGAGATATTTTAGAGTTATACTAATTTAAGGTACACAATAATATGCCAATGCTTTGATATTAAATCTACACGAAACTGTACATATATTTTATTTAACAGCAGACATGTGTATTCTTAAGCATCTGTGTATACCTACCCTTATCACAATACGGTGGATCTATGTATCCAACACATCCACTATCACACATTCCAGTTTTGGTATCACAAAATGAGTCAACACACCTGTTGCTGCAGCTATTAGCACAGTTTATACCCCATTTACCTATTTTACACACTAAAGCGTGTATAGATACAAAGAAAGTGCATTAGCCAACTATGGCTTACTTTATTGTTTAAAAATACATACAAAAAAGGGATTGATTTTTAAATGAAATAAAACATAATAATTTTTAAAAGCAAGAGGATTAAAAAGGATATGCTAATGTATGCATTGCTGCTCTGATAACAGCATATATTGTGTTCATTGAGGGGTGAACAGACATTTAAACCTACCATCTGTACAGTCTGGTGGGTTACTGTAACCAGCATAACCTGAATTACATGATCCGTCGTCTATATGGCAGCTGGTAGGACATGAAGTATTACATTGTTTTGTACAAGGTAGACTCCATTTACCTGGAGGGCACTCTAGAATAAAAAATAAATTAATCACACACGTGTTACGGTAGTCCATCTATTTATCAAAAATATTTATCATAAATAAAAGAAAAAGACTGACAACAGATTGTTTACTGTGATTGAAATATAAGTTTAAAAATAAAATTAATTATAGGATAGATGCGATATGTTCTTTATCTCATTATTTTTTTTTTTAATTATAAAATACGAAAAACGAGGCTAGTAGCAATTGTGTGTGGATATAATAAATTTCGGTTAAATTTACCAGCTGTTTGGTCTATTCTAAGTTTCCTATTATATTTCTTGCTAAACCAAGGGGCATTATCCATCGGACTTTTATTCTCCCCCGCCCCCCCCCCCTAATCCACCAAATGCTAAGCGATTTAACCTTATATAATCTCATAAGTGTTCCGAATGTCATTTTGTGCAGCTAGCTAAATATAAGTCTTGATTAATTGCTTTTTAAAAGTAAGAGGGTGGTATACTAAAATAAACCCGCATACCTACAAAAATATATATCCATCCATATACATATCTATCTATCTAACTTTCTTGACCTGACTGTCTATAATTATTTATCAATCTATCTATTTAAATATTAATCACATAAATTCATATCTTAAAAAAAAATAAGTATAATTTAAATGAGCATTTGTTCTCTACCTACCCCCATAAGCTTCTAGTTCACATAGAGTTAGCATAGGATAATCTCCTCCGAATAGTCTGTTTTGTGAACCATCTACAAGTATATTTTTAATTGGACTAGTAGAGTTCACATTGAAATAGTATATGAGTATACTGGATGTAGCAGAATCTTTGTAGCTACCCACTGTGTTATTTGATGAGTCCAGTGTTAATAAAAGGAAACCGTTTAACCGGAGGCCAATCTCATCCTGATTAGTTTTTTCTGGAAGATATTTACAAATATATTATTGATTCGGATAAAACGTTGCATCTTACATACCGGTAATTTAATTAGTCTGATGGTATGCCCCAGTGACCTTTCAAAAGTATGAAATACTTTTAAATAAAACAATAATAAATGTCATTTTTAACTGTAAGAACGGATATCACTTTTAATGGATAAAAACAAACTTTGTAAAAATACATTTGTATAAGTATTGCTTGCATATTTTTCGTATGCTGCTTTCATGAGTATAAGTTAGTACCTCTGTTAAAGATCACAAATCTGTTCACCGAATAAGCACTTTGTAATGTTAAGTTAAAACTAGGTGTTCTATCCCATGGTGAAGTATGTGAACAGCTCAAATCGCTAAACGTCTTATCAGTATTCCCATCAACTGCCAAATCAGCTTTAAAGTTAAATGTCTGTTGATTGATTGTCTCACCGTATGTGGAACTCTGTGCTGCTGACTGCTTATATGCAATGTTTCTACCTGTAAAGCATTTCAATAGAAAAGATGCCTAATGTAGAATCTGTGTTATTTCTATTTTCAATGTTTTAACTTTCAGTGCAATCAAACGCTGCACAATATGAATATCACATACAATTATTAGCGAAATGATTCGACTTTATGTATTTAAAACATTCATTTATATAAATAAATTTAATACTCATTTTCCAAATGCAAACATAGTCTACCAAAAGAAAAAGAACAAAGGTAATAGTTGTTTATATTGTGATCGTTTCTATTTTTCAGACTAAAACTTTTACTCAAAATATTTACACAGTCAGTAGTCTGCCAACAGAAAAGAAACATCTTTATAGAAAGTTAACAAATAATGATTTAGCAATTTTAAAAAAGTAGAAAATATATGTGTGTTTTTAAAAGAAAAAAAATATTATATTCACATTTTGTAGAATCATCAAAATGATTTATGAACTAATATTTTATATTGTGTGATAAGTACATATTTTGTACCCAGAACTTTCATAAAAAAGACACATCTCTTCTCTTTAAAAAAAATATGAGAGACAGAAAAAGCAATTTACCATTTCCAATCAGATTTAGTTAAGTCTTACCTCCGCTGATGTACATAGAGCAAAGAGAAGCTATGGTCCCACTGATAGTCAGACTTTGTATTTGAACGTTGTCTTTACACCTGATGTCTGACGTACCATTACCGAGTAGTGACAATGTCTGATTCTGACACTTTGTGTCTATTTTATATGAGGTGTTCAGTCTATATAGTAAAATAATACTTAACAAATGTGCTGTAAAAATAAAAAAATATCATGCATGTATTTGTCTACTATAAATTTCCTAAAAATAACAATAATATACCTATACAAGAAAACGATACTAATATGTGTTTACGAAACAAAATGAGACATATACGAACATGCTCATAAATAGCCCACTTACTTTGTGAACTAAATTTCTCAAAAAATTTTTTAGTTCTTTATCTAAACATCTTCTTAGCCCAATATACATACATTTTATACATACAACAAACTGTAAAAACTTTCAATATACATATATTCTACTAACCGGTACATAACGAGTTACCTTGGGCCTCATCATCTACATCCACCTGTATACATTCGTTAAACCAATGAAACAAACTGTCATAAGCCATAACTTTCATTAGGTAAGAAACATAATCTATTTTTTTAATATCATCTTTTGTACTATTATCGCAGAGTCCCTAACAATACGGAATGCACATACTGACACCTTAAAGACGGCTTTGTGTTTTTGACAGTCCTTTTTTAAACAATACTTTAAGCAAACGACTTACTGTAATCTGCCAGATTGATTCGCACCCAGGTCAAGGGATACGCTCTCTGCCACACCACAGTAACTGACTTGAGATCGGGGTCAGATTTACAGGTCATGTTGTCCCTGTCAGTTAACCAGCTGTTGTTTTTTAATGGTTCGATAGTTAGGATCGCATCATCCGCCGTAACTAGGTCTTCTAAACGAACGATATTTTCAGAAATAAATGATTTTCATTGAAGGTTAGAATATATGCGTATGAAAGGTAAAGATAAAGAAACCTGATTGTATAATATATATATATATATATATATATATATATATATATTTATATATATATATATATATATATATATATATATATATATATATTTAAGCGATTGGGTTCTGCGTTAAAGCGAAAGTAAAAGAAATTAATACAACAGTATTCCAGTTTAAAATACAATCATGGAAAAAAATCGAATCTGCCCGAAACCAAAAAAATAACCCAACCTACCGATCAAGCAAGATTTTGCAGGGTACAGCTAGTACATAATATTACGCATAGTCCATTGTGATACATTTTATAGAGAGCTTACCGAATGAAATCGCCAACAATGCAAAAACGAAATGCCGATAAAAACTCAAAAAAAAAAAAATAACTCAGAAACATGACAAGAGGAGGACGAATAAGACGGTCATAAGTTACCGTCAACCAATTATTTTTTAGCCGAAGTCATCAATAATTTAAATTTGGAAACGTAAAAATATTTTGCTGGTGATTAAGTAAACGACATTGCAAATTAAATGCAAGAAAAATAAAAAAAAGAAGAGTTTGATATTATTTAAGTAAACTGTGCAATAGAACAATAGTTGAATAGACAGATCAAGATATGGGTAAGTGCAGTAGTGGGTACAAGGTTGGTGGGGAGTCAGGTTTATAGCTAGAAGAAGTTAAAAAAACTGAGAACGGAAAGCAAAGATTCCAGTGTAAAATTGGTTTTTGAGGGGTACATTAGTTGCAAAGGAAAATGTGTTACATAATTTTTATCGAACAATTTCACAATGAGTTTCTCATTAGGTAGTAGTCAATTTTAGTTTTAATATATAAACAATGCAGTCGTAGGTCACATAAAAACGGGCCATCGGGGCAGATGAAGTGTAGAATTCATCTGTTTCTATAACCTCGGCATATGAAGGGGTTGTGTGGTTAGCACAACGCCCAGCCGCCTTTACTCCCATTTAAAGCTGGGACACATAAATAGCCAACAAATATCCCACACAACGCTGTTATTATTTTTGTTTAAGTCCAGTAACATAAAACAAGCAATTAAGCCTGTTCCATTCTGGACACAGGACGTGTTAGCGCATTTTCATGTTATGTATCAGTACGTATGCTATCTTTCAGTAAATATTTGTAAATTTTGGAAATGTCTATAAATTCAATTGTGTAATGCATATATCTGTAAAAAATAAATTATAAAGACGTTTCTTTATATTTGAAAAAAAAAATTATTGTCTCTTAAATCTAACTACAAGTGGTTTGTGGTTACTGAAATAGGACTCATAATTGAAAATATTCGAAATTATAGTCATTTAATCGTCCGAAAACTCCGTCAATTGTTGCATAGCTCTGATACTTTCAATTAAACTCAGAACATAAGCTTACTATTTCATTTGATGAGTTTCTTCTTAATAAATCTTGGTGAAACTACGTGCTGCAGTATTTCGCATCAAATGAACGGGCTATTGAACGTACAAGGTGTATATATAATATATTAGCCCCTTAGGAGCTCTGAAGCCCGGCCCTCAGAGGTCCTATCGCGAAATAAACTTTTGATGTACACATGACAGGCCAAGATCTACAAAATGATATATACATCATGGGTCTAGGACTTATAGTTGTTGAGATATAGCGCTCCTTTATTAATATAGCTTATATAGTAAAAACGGTACTAAGGCCCCTTTTACGGCCCTGAGAGGTCAGATCGCGAAATGGAAAAAAGTCATTTCTTGGCAGGCCAAGACCTACAAAATGATATATACATCATGGGTCTAGGACTTATGGTTGTTGAGATCTAGGGTGTACACGGACAGACAAAACGGGGACAATAGAGCATTTTTTTTCGAAAATGCTCTAAAAAAAGGATTATGGTCGGTCATAACTGTTGATAATCTTGACGCATTATCTATGTCAAATTGAATTTAAAAGGAGGAGGGAAAATGGAGCAGTCTCTATTATAAAATTAAATGTGTGTGTGTGTGTCATACGATCTAATTATGTAGTGCAAGGGGGAAGGGTTTTAATTATCGACCCATTATATAATTTAATAACGGTCCCTAATCTAGTATATAATAAAACTCAAAATGGAAAGATCAAAACTTACGATACTGACATCTGAGTCCAAACCATCCAGTCAGACACTTGGAGCCCTCAGTGCAGATTCCATCATTACCAGCACATGGCTGGTCACAGTGACATTTGTAAGTACAGAAATCTCCAACGCTGCAGCCGTTGTCTATTTTTACGTAAAAACAAATGTGCAGAGGTTAAAAAAAAAAAAACAGCAACATATTAGCTATGGCTAATTTCCTGTTCCAATGACTAGGCATAAAAATTTAGAATTATAAACAGATTTTTACATATTTCTATATAGGTAAATAGTTTGTGAAAGTAAATTTACAGAATAAAAATAAATCGTTTAATTAAGTGTGAAATTTCTTTTTCAGAAGTATGCTTTACTTCTAAATAGAAAGAAAGTTAAAAATACATTACCTTGTGATGCTGAGATGTCCAGAGAACATATTGTAATAAAAATTAGCCATTTAAAGCTTGACATCATCAAGGTTTCTTCAATTCATTTAGATCCAGTGCAGTGTTCAACTAGTGATTCTCTCTCAGGTTTTTCTTATTTGAGAATAAAACGTTTAGTCTGTTAGGGATTTATCTGTGTTACATATTAGACTTAACTGATCAGTTGATTTAAAATGAGCTGCATTGAGTCCCAAAATGAAGCAGGAAGTTTATTAATCTGCCTCCCCAATTAGATGAAGGGGAGGGGTGGGAATTTTGCAAAAGATTTTTATAACTGCCGTTGAAATCTCAAAGGATGCATTGCTGTCCATGACATTAAGCACAGTATACAACACTGTACTTTATGAAGATTAAATAGATGTCAACCGTAGCACAGCCATGGTTCAAGGAAATCAAAGGTGTTAAAACTGATGCTATTTTTAGCCATGGTAAAAATCCGCTTAACTGTATACAGCAGATCAAGGTAACGACAATGATATAATGCTTTTTTTTTACATCCCATAATTTCATCCAACAGTTTAATTCAAACGATGTTAAGGATAGCGAAATGCACTATATCTGTTTACTAGAGATTAAATAACTTCACAAATAAAATTTACTTACTAAACGATTTCCGTATACCTGTGTGAGAATATAAATAGAACAAGTACACACAACTTTAGATAAAACTCGTACATTTCTTGGATATACAAGGGGGACATTGTTGTCGATCTCAGGTGGGGCAACTTGCTTTCAATCGTTCCATTCACTTCGAATTACAACGCTTTTTTTTTTCTTTCATTACCACATGTGATTCAGCAACAATGAATATTAAAAAGTCTCACTGCATAACGTATGCCATAGATTAGGGGGGCGGCCTCGCATGAGTGCGTTGAGAGCCGCATCGATGTTGTTTTTAATAGAAAAATCATAATAAAGATGATTCGCTGGGGAAAACATTATGAGTCGCCCCTCGTAAAGCCAAATCTTATAGTCTGACTGTTCAAACCCGAATCAACCTTATTCCCCATTACATGTAATTCACCATACTATACCCGGAATTCGATTACAACTAGTAGTATCGAATTAGCATAAAATAAACGCAATTTACTAGCTAACGACTCGTCATATTATTCTCTCTCTCCCTCTCTCTCTGTCTTTCTCTCTCTCTCTCTCTCTATATATATATATATATATATATATATATATATATATATATATATACTAGTTGCAAATACCCGGCTTTGCCCGGGTTTAAAATGAGATTTTCTGTTTACCTTCTGTTTTCTCCCTACCCCCTCTCTCCCTTCCTCTCTCTCCCTCCCTCTCTCTCCCTTTCCCTCCCTCCCTCCCTCCCTCTCTTCCATCTCCCTCTCTCCCCTCTCTACCACTTACTCTCCCCCTGTCCATCCCCCCTCCCTCCCTCTCTCTCTCGTTATCTCTTCCTCCCATTTCTCCCATCCTCCCTCCCTCCTCCTCTCTACCTCTCTCTCCCTCCCCCTCTCTCCCCCTTCCTCCCTCCCTCATTCCCTCTCTCTCCCCTCCCTGCCCCCTCACTCTTTATCTCCCCTCCCTCTCTTCCACCGTCTCTCCCTCCCTCCCCTCTATCCCCTCCCTACCTCCCTCTCTCCCTCCCTTCCTTTCTCTCTTCCTCTCTCCCTCCCTCTCCCATCTCCCTCTCCCCCTGCTCCCTCTCCCATCTCCTTCTCTCCCCTTCTTTCTCTGCCCCTGTCCATCCCCCCTCCCTCCCTCTCTCCTCCCTCCCTCCCTCCTACCCTCCTTTCCTCTTTCTCCCTTCTGCCCCCCTCTCTCTCTCTCTCTTTATCTCTCTCTCCCTCCATCTCTCCCTCTCTCTCTCTCTCTCTCTCTTTATATATATATATATATATATATATATATATATATACACATATATATATATACTTATTATTATGGCTTCACACTTCTTCTAAAATCCTTCTTCCTCAAACCTTTACCTTCCTCAAACTGTACAAATCATCCTTTACCTTCCTCAAACTGTACAAATCAGGGAGCATGAAGAAACAACAACGATTCTTTGCAGCACAAAGACACGATACAGCACCAGCGCGCAAGTTCTATTCGATCATCGGGAAATGACGTCACAGAGGAATTTATTTATGGCGCCGTCGAGATTACTTTAATATAGTAAAATACTAAAATAAAAAAAAAATTACAATTCAACTACCCATCGAGATGAAACAAAACCTGTCCTATAACCTTCCCCATGTAATTATGTGTATGTGTAACAAATTTCACGTTATTTGGTTGTCTGGATCTTGAGTTATAAGGGAACAGACAGACAGACAGACAGCAAATGCGTCTTATAAGTATAGATATATATATATACTAGTTGCAAGTACCCGGCTTTGCCCGGGTTTATAATAAGGTTTTCTGTTTACCTTTTGTTTTCTCCCTACCCCCTCTCTCCCTCCCCCCTCTCTCTCCCTCGTTACCCCCTCTCTCCCTTTCTCTTTCCCTCCCTCCCTTTCTCCCTCCCTCCCTAACTCTCCCATCTCCCTCTCTCTCCCTCCCTCCTTCTCTCACCCCCGTCCCCCCTCTCTCCACCTTCCTCCCCAACCCTCTCTCCCTCCCTGCCCCCTCTCTCTTTATCTCTCCCACTCCCTCCCATTTCTCCCATCCTCTCTCCCCTTTATCTCCCTCCCTTCCTTTCTCTTTCCTTCCCTCTTCAACCCTCCCTCTCCCGTAATCTCCCTCCCTACCACCTCTCTCCCTCCCTCCCTCCTTCTCTCCCCCTGTCTGCCCCCTCCCTCCCTGCCCCCTCTCTCTTTATCTCTCCCCCCCTCTCTGTACAATTAAACGTCAAATTACGCTTCTTAAATAAACAGAAAACCTTATTTTAATCCCGGACAAAGTCGGGTACTTGCAGCATGAAAAAAAGCAATATTTTTTTTTCCCGTCCCTAGCCCTTTCTTTACCGTCCGTTCAATTACACATTCACTTGGTGCGCGATTTTTATTTATAGTGAAGGCGATCCCATACCGTGAATACTTTAATATAGTAAAATACTAAAATAATTAATTACAATTAAACTACGCATTGAGATTGTATTAATAATGTCACAGAAACATTTTAATTAACGTATTTCGGTTTATTAAAGTGCACCTTTAATTTTAATCTTCCGAATACATAAAACGATAGGTAAATAGATATGACTATTGATTTCATCATGTTTACAATTGGAGTTTCCGGGAGTTACCTCTCTTTTAAAAATGTATGATAGGGAAATGACGTCACAGAGGAATTTTATTTATGGCGCCGTCGAGATTACTTTAATATAGTAAAATACTAAAATAATTAATTACAATTAAACTACGCATTGAGATTGTATTAATAATGTTAATAATGTCACAGAAACATTTTAATTAACGTATTTCGGTTTATTAAAGTGCACCTTTAATTTTAATCTTCTGAATACATAAAACGATAGGTAAATAGATACGACTATTGATTTCACCATGTTTACAATTGGAGTTTCCGGAAGTTACCCCTCTTTTAAAAATGTATCACTTGGAAATTAAAAATGTATCATCGGAAAATGACATGGCGTTCCTATTATCGATTTTAAAGTACTAAAATAATTTATTATAATCGAGATGAAACGAAACCTGTCCTATAACCTTCCCCATGTAATTATGTGTATGTGTAACAAATTTCACATTATTTGGTTATCTGAATCTTGAGTTATTAGGGAACAGACAGACAGACAACAAATGCCTCTTATAAGTATAGAAATAACATCCTAGTGGATTTTACTTTAAACAAAGTAGAATTTAGGTTCCTAGAATTTTTTTTCAGGATTTTATAACAGGAATGTCCCAGTTAATCTCAATTCATTTGTCATTATCTGATTAATGCTTAACAGATTTTTACGTGATTTTAATAATATATTTTAATGAAAATCTTAAGACATATAAAATCGTTATTTGGAATGAGTGGTCGAACGACATAGTTCACTCATCATTTCGAACCCCTCCATCTTTTCCCCAAAAATGGTTTTTGTATGTCTTTATATCGCTATGAACGGCGTAGTAGAAAGCTCGACTATCTTCCTGATGGTCCTGTGTTCGATCATCTGACATGCATGACAGTTGGTGATGTAGGCCGGCCAGAATAGTTTGCTCGCCCATAGCATGACGTTCAGAACTATTTAATTAATCCCGTATGAGTGGCAAATTGGTTCTTTTTTTTTTCCTCTTACACTCAACAGCAGGTAAAATAAAAACTTGGACTGAGTTAAGTCGTAAAAATTAAAGTACCGAATTGGGCGGCCCCCTTTCTTAGTGTGTGTCCTCGACTAGTTTTTTTTTTTTAAACCGGCCAGCGCTCTGTTTCTCTAAGCCAACCCGTTCACATCAGTGACCTTCTCATTTAATTTATGGAATTACATTTCAACACCTCACCAATGGGCTCTTTTTTAACATGGCACGTCTGTCAAACTTTAAAACCTTATGTGACCCGTAGTTCTAAAAGCGTGCCTTTCCCCCCCTCTCTACCTCCCTTCCCCCGCCACTCACGTTAACGAAATCAATTGCTTCTTAAGACAAAAATAATGTTTTAAATATAAACAATTGTAAGAGGCATGGATCACATCCAAAACAACGTCGACCTCTGTACCGTACCCCAAGGGACGTCCATAGTTTGAGGTCAGTCAGGGTGGACGGATTTCCCCCCCCCGCGCATCCCTCACCATTAACCCCTCCCCCCCCCCACCCCTTCTGTAAGATCCATGATATGTTCGCCAGTTTTTTTAACGAAACTAAACGATACACATTAAGCTGAAAATCGCCCGAAATTGTGTGCGTTTTTTTATTATTTTTTTATATTTTTTTACGTAATATAAAGCGTTGAAATGAATAAAACTGGCGAAAACTAGCCGAATAGTTGTTGGGTGACACAACGATCCGCCAAACTTTCCCCACTCAAGCCGAACGTAGGCTACCCAAAATGATATCCTTGTGTATGTCATGCTCAGGAATGTCTGAAAAGACAACACAGTGCTATAAACAAACAACTCATGTAGAAATATGTGTTTCTCATGAAAACGCAGCCTACAAATATGTGTTTATTATGTTTAAATAATATCTACACATCAATCTAACGCAGCTGTCAGATGTGTTTCCCATGTTTAAATCATATCAACACACCAATCTAATGCAGCTTTCAAATAGGCCTATGTGTTTCCCATGTTTCAATCATAACTACACACCGCTCTAATGCAGCCTTCATTATCTGTAAGTTCACCTACATTGACCTAACTGCGATCCGATGTAACTAAAACAAGTTTGGATTTTCTTTATAATATTAAAAAAGATCACTCATATTTGGGATTAAAAATGGTAATAAGCATAACTTAATTTATATTATTCTTGTTTGTTTTATATTTTTATTGAAATGAATTATAAGCTTAATAAATATTCCCACGATTACTAGTCCTGAATTAAAACAAACAAATTGACTTCTTTAAGTGTTAATTAACCATAATTACTAGAAGTGATGACAATGAAAACAATGAACGCATTGTTAATACGAAACTGCGGAGACAATGTGAAACTATTTCTTCCAATACACTTGACTAAGTATTTTTAATGACATTGAATCTTAAACTATGAGGCGTGCAAGAATTAAAAAAAAAAACCCATAAAAGTCGCAATTAATTAAATCTAGAATCTATATTTGTTTACTTACAACTTTAATATTTTAATATTTTATACAAATTTAATTTCTTTTTTTTTTCATAGTAAATGGGAAACAAATTAATGGTAGTATCTAATAAAATAATAGTGATTTGGGTTATGTGTTAAAAAAGAAAGTAAAGAATTAATACAACAGTATTGCAGTTAAAAATACAACCATGAAAAAATCCGATCTGCCCGAAACCAAAATATAACCTAGCCTACCGATCAAGCCTAAGGGGCAGGGTGCAGCTAGTATAATAATATTAATGATATTTGTAGCTTAAATTTATTGGCGAGTAGGGGAAAAATGACAAACACGGTTATGATTTTATTTTTATTTTAAATATTTTACAGACGGGGGTCAGAAAATGCCAATATGAAAAAAGATATTAAAGTTTCATGCGCGGAGAAATAGGACAGCTCTCCCTTATTCTGTAAATATTCGCCTGATAAACACAATTATACTTTACAATCTAATAAAACCCAACAAGGACCTACCATCTAATAATCTAATAAATGATTGAAGGGAAAAATAGTCATACTTTATTATCATTCTTAACATTGCTATGCACACATAATCAAATTTAAATCCATTTGAATTTAAAAATTAATAACTAATAGCACTTAATATAAAAAAAAATATTCCTCAGTAAACATTCAAAAATAAACCACAAACATCCTTAGTTGTTAAACATAGAAAACATTTCCGTTTCATAAGTCAACTGTTCTCAATTTCTGTGTCATCCTGTTTGCAATCTACAGATCTCAGACGAGATTAACACTATTGAAAGGGGAAGTAATTCATCAAATTATGTATCTTTAAAAATAAGCAGGAGCTGTCACTCTGTTGCGATGAATGAATAGCAGGAATGCAGTAGTCCCGGTGAAGGGGGTGGGGGGGAAGGGGCGCTGATTATATATATATTCCATATTGTTTTAACTAGCAATGACACTGCCGCTCATATCCGCTCAGCGCCCGTTAGTTTAACCTATCATCCATGGAAAAGTTTCACTATCCAGAGAAAAAATATACCACAGTAAATTAAAAGGATATAATTTAATGTTTCTAGGCCTGCGCAGTACTATTTGATCTACAAACCCATACCGGTCCTCGACCAAGGGGATTGAGTACCTCTGCTCTAAATCTCATACCGTCTAGTAATGGCACACTTCTTTTTTTTAAACTTACAATTGTTCAAACTTGTATTATTATCACAAACACAAGAATAAGCTTTTTTTTTTTTGTTTGTTGTTGCGCAGATGTCTTTCCTTTTATTAATCTCAACAGAATAATTTTGTTTGATGCAGTCAGAGGCAGATTTAAGGACGGGCCCACTGAGTGCCTGCTCGGGGGCCCACTAACTCTAAATTTAAAACCCCCTTTACAAGTGTCTCTTTTTTTTTGAGATACCCCCCCCCAATATTATCTTCTGCGCCCTAGGCCTCAACTAAGTTCGCCTCTGAATCAGACCCGCCGAGGGGGGGTCGGGGGGCAAATGCACAGGGCCCGGCGAGTTTTAGGGGCCCGAACTGTTCTGGCCAATCAACTTTTGAAAATATTATTATCAGTACGGGGGCCCATGACAGCCCTGCACAGGGGCCCGAATTTTTTTTATGAAGACGAGACATGAACTTAAATTTTGGTACATCATGTTGAGGTATGAGCCCTTTAATTGTAATGGTATGCAGAAGCTTAGGAAAGGTAGTGGTATGATGATTTATAATCTATAACTAGCCATCCAGATTATGCAAAATGAAATCATGACAAGGAATAATGTCAATGTTAAAAGATGGACGAGGAAACAAAGACGTGTGTACGTCTAAATGCGTATGTTTGTGTAATTAACGTAGCATATTTTATATCATGACACAAGTAGTTTGTTTGTTTAACACATTAACACTGTAAATAACAACAATATTCAATGTATCAAAACTTTGCTGAATTAAAATAGTTTTAAAAGAAAAGAAAAACATGGTGGCGTGTTTAATTTGTATTTATTGATCAAATGTCTACGTAAAGTTGATTGCTTTTTAAACACCTGACATACGACAACTATCCACCACAGCGATCTTAGATTAAATGACTCAGATTTTATACTAATAAACTATAATCAGATAACAAAAAATGGTTAAATTTAAATTTGAATATTGTCTTCAAACATGTAATGAGATATTTAGAATAGCAACAAATCTAATAACGAAAACATTACTTTTACTTGGCTTTACTGTTTCTTTACTAAATTTTCCATTTATATCTAACAGTTCCACGAGAAAGATCATCTACTAGTGACAGTGTTATACAGCTCTGCAGTTTTTCTTCTGTCAAGCATTTCAAAGTTCAATTTCCCTGATCTTCATTTCTGTAAAATTGACGCTTGCGTAGTAAGTCGTTAGTTTATTCCAGTTTAAACCTTCGCCATATTTGACACTTCCCCACACACCATTCAAGTTTGAATTGTGACATGCACTATACCACCACGCTCCTGTGTACAGACTTGCACAGTTTCCTGGGTCCTTATCATTATCCTTGTCAAAAGTACTGAACTGCATATCAGCGTGAGCATCCAAATTGTCCGTGGCGTTGCCCGAATATCCGCTAACTTTCAATTGATAGTTGTCGTTTTCGCTTAAAATGCGAAAAAGCGAATATTGAGCGAAATATCGGACACCCCTGAATCCGAGGTCGATTCTCAGTTGATGTTTTCTTCTGGATGTCAATTGATAAATGTTTTCGTTGCCCAGGTAAAATTCTCCGTCTGCGTAACTTCCAAAACCGAAGCGGTATTCTTCCCATCCTCGGTAAAAGCTGACCCGTCCGTTTATCCGCCGCTGGAAGATGGTCCAACCCCCGCCGTCAGTCTTTGTGTCGCACATGACTCTGATCCCCGATGAAAGAGTAACGACAACTCTGGATTCCGTGCTGTTGACATCTTTACATGACATAGGCAAAGAAGGACAACTGATGGACACTTTCAAATTGATGTCTTTGCGTATTATAAAGAAAAAAAAATAAGTCTCAATTAAGACATTTGGTGAAAACGGGTTGAAAAATTAAGAAATTATTTATTGTTTAAACAACATGATTACACGATTATAATGTTGTTCGTCTTTATATATATATATATATATATATATATATATATATATTAAAAAAAAAATAACAAGATTGTGTGTACTTTGCAAAAAATGCAGAAAAAAGTATGCAATATTTTTGTTTGTAAAATGTCTGCATTTGAGTAAATGGATGTTACATATCTAATGACCATCCAAAACTATATGGACGCCTGTTCACATAGCACTGTTATCGAGTTTTCTATTTCGTAGTTTGACATCATTCGTATTATCATGGTGTATTGGTAATTATTTTACATTGCCCATGAATTCATGATACTTACTCAACATTTGTTACAATTTGAGTGAATCAAGTCACATGAAATGTTGATAGATAAGTGCTGGAAACGATAGACATTGATTAACGTAGATAGACGTGATGTGTATAAATAGACTAAGTCCGTCATTTATAGTCATGGACGTTTATAGACAGGCATTTGCGTGTATTTCGTCACACGTCTTCTTTAGAGAAACATGCAGTGTACGTATAGACATAGAAGTGTATATATATATATATATATATATATATTTATATATATATATGTATATATATATGGGCGTGTACAGATAGATAGTCATGAATGAATAAGTAGTTATTATTATTTAGACTAAACGCAAAGAGCCGAATACATGGATGACCAAAATAGCTTATAAAATCGTTAGTAATGATTAGTACATATATTGTATGATTCATAAATGTATAAGCCGATATATATTAGTATAAACAACATACACACATATAATTTATATCTATCTTTCTACCTCTCTCTCTCTCTCTCTCTCTATATATATATATATATATATATATATATGTGTATTTTCTAAAAAACCTACGTCAGATGTAAAGTTTGAAAGAAAATGTATTTACCCTTTTCTTAGGTACAGACAAATAAGCTGAAAGTATATTTTAAAAGAGCCATTATGACGCTTAATGTAATTTTTATGTGGGGTAAACAGTGTAATATAAGCCGAACTCCGCAAACCTTCGCATCATTATGCTACCGGAAGAATAAATCGTTGGACCTATTTTTTCAAAGAATACTCTCCTTTGAAATTTGTAATAACTTTCATGATTTTGCATTTCACGAAAACAGTTTTTCAATTCAATACATTTAATTTACTTCCCTTAGTGTATCAATGTTCATTCATTATCTCAATTCAATATATTTAATTTACTTCTCCTACTGTAATAACGCTAAATCAGTCTATCAATTCCATACATGTAAGTTACTTCCACTAGTGTAATACAAATTTATTTTTAATAGTACTTAATACTATGTTACTTTACTCACTAGTCACTATAGTCGAGATTTGTGTGTAGAGTATAAAGATGGCAGGCCACATGTAAATAAGCTTTATTTTATGTTGTTTTTTTACAATTTGAAGATATGTATCTCCGTGAAATAGATCTTTTAGCTGAATAAGAAAACAGAAAATGTTAAAGTTTTTGTTTTATGGTATAAAAATTGTAATTTATATAATAAATCATACAGTGTAAATAATGCATTTATTAGTGAATAAAAGTTTATGACAGTTTATATCATGTTATTTGGTATTTTTTTTTTTTTAGAATTTTTCAACATATTACTGCTTACCTCAGTAAAATATTTAGTCCCAGCTATAGGCCTACTGTAATAAATACTGCAGTACACAACGTATTCCAAACTGTTAAAGCGAGCTTAAAACTTATAATAATAATAAAAAATAATTGATCTAGTGAACAAAGTAAAAAAAAACACGCAAAAATCAGCTTACAGTCCATCAGTATTGATTATGTTTGTTACTTAAGAAGTTACATTGATAGATCCGATAACATGTAACCTTGAACGTAAAAGAAACAAACATTTTTGAACAATCTAATTATTCAGCATTTGAGAAATTTAGCTAAGAGCAGTAAAAAAAATATTCATTAAAAACTGAAAATCAAAAACAACATGTAAGGATGTGTCAACAAATGATTACTAATATCTCTCATAATTGATTATTCATCAACATAACATCAATTGATTTTAAAGGCTTTAATCACTTAAATTTGTATCGTCGATGCTCGTCAATTTCTGAGCAGCTAGTACACATAGACACATGATATGAACATAATATTTACCAGTCGTAAAAAAGCTTTCTTATGTGTGTTTATTTGTTGCTGAACTATGACAATATCAACGACATAAGGCACTTCCAATCTCTAACGTAAATCATTATACACAATTTTTTTTTTCAGAATACTTTAGAGGATCATTAATAATTGGTGTCTTAAACATGCTGAACGTGTTTGTATTCCTCTAGCAACTGACCTGAGTTAATGAAACTTTTATCGTTAGAGGAGAACATGCCTATTTATAGATAGCAGACAGGTAAAGACAGCTATTTTTAACATATTATAATACTCTCAGACTATGTATATATCACTTACAACTCACGAGACCTCTGTGAAGAAATAGTAAAAGCCAGAGTTTGATGGCGCTATTGGATAGACTTCGTCCACATAGCACACATGCGTTTTTATTTTTACTGTATTCTATGTGTATATGCCATTTTTTGGTAGAAATGACGTATACCACAACCAACAGTATGGACCACGTGTTTTATTTTGGCAGTATTGCTTAGTGTTACCACTCCTTGGGCTTTTTTCCCAATATATTGGGTTTTCGAACACTAATCTGGAAATAGGGGAATTCAGCTAAAGATCTTGGGATTTTTTTTTTGCTGTGTCACCCTCATTCTCTCTCACAACTTGCGGGAAAAGGTGAGAACTTGGCGTTTTTTTTGTTTTTAATCTGTAAAAAAATAATTCCTGACCAGACCTAGACCATTGATTTAGTGAGGGAAAAAAGAGGAGTATTGAACGTACTGTCTTGGAACGTCCCGTCTTTCGATAAAAATAACAACATACGTTTGAATTACATTATGTTATATATAAAAATTTTATTAAAATCTCTTTTATTATTATTAACAAAAAATGAAAAAAAATCAACCTTGGGATTTCTTGGTTTCCTTATGGTTATAACTAGGTTTTTTTTCATTTTTCTAGAGTGGTAAAACTGCCAAGTCTAGGTTTGGGCATCAAGGTATGCGGATGTGTGTTGCAGTTTGTATCTAGACAGCAGTTATCGTACTTCTTCTGAGCTCACCATTTTATGTCAGTTCATGTTCACTGAGTTATTTTGAAGAATTAATTTGATTATTATTCCTTTCGACTGGAGTCAACTTCGTATATTAATATTGTGCATTGCTGTTGTTCCATCTGCTACAAGTTTTTATATGACCTCATAAAGCCTCTTATCATATTTTCAGTACATTACATTTTGAGATATAAATTGTCAAAATCGTCTGATATTAGAGGAGGTCGTGTCCAGTGCACTGCACATTCGCTACAGTTCATTTATATTAGCACTTTGAATTCCATTGCGCTGAAATATTTTGCCATATTGTGAAAAATTTCGAGTATTCACCAGGATTCAAGCCAAAGCAACAGTCGATCTTTTTTGTACAGGATTACAACAGTTTATTTTATCTATAGTAAAGTTGAAAATTTAAGGGTCACTGCAGTAAAAAATGTTCAGTGACATTTGTTACATTTGTAAAAAAATAAGGAAAAATAGTTTTGGATCTAAGAAATAAAACGTAGTGTTAAAACATTTATTACAAAAGTTGTGCAATTTTACAGATTATGTTGTCTCAAGATCTTCTGCAAGAAATCGAATTTTCGTCATAATTTTATATTATGCAAAATCTCAATATCTTTATTTTGGCGCTTACCATCATTTACTTTAGAATCCTTATTAGAGCTAAAAAATAGGATCAAAGTAATTTGTTTTGGACATTTTGTCGATGTTTTCAAGTTTGTTGATCAAACACAGACTGAGGATGTGTAAAGTTAACATTTTATCGATCATCTGTCTGAAGATGAGATGTTGTTGTTACATCTGCTACCCTTTTCTTTCATAAATACCTTATTTCTCTTTAGCCGATGTATATTTTTTTAACTTGTAGTCGTTTTCATCTACTCACTCCCTTCTCTTCCTCCCTCCCCCCTCCTTCTGTCTCTCTCTTTAACCTCTGCGGGCTGATACATACAATCAAACTTTATCAACATTTGGGAACTGTCAATGGCAAGCAAGATACCCTTCTGGTCCATCCGGTGATCCGCCAGCACGTGGCTCTCATATATCACACGTTGAATGGTTTCCTCTTCCTCTCTACATTGGCGTCGAAGGGAATCGACATTGGGCCTCAACCTCCCCAAGTGCCAGTGGGATTCTCTTGAGCCCCCAGCACGGGTTAGTTTTAAAAGGCCGGACATTTCTGTCGGTCACCCCATTGCCCCAACTCGAGAACCACCGAGTTGGTTCAGTCTTTGACTTGCCACACGCATTCTTTATTGAGCTCTTATGCGCAACCACCATATAGATATATAGGTAAATATATAGAGAGATAGATAAAAAGAGAGAGAGAGAAAGATATAAAGAGACGTTGGTAGCTAATAAAATGATAAATTTATTAATTCAACCCTATAGTAAGACTATTCATATTTTTGTTAAACAAAAAAAAAAACTGAAAAGTCACAGTTTACAGGAATCTATTTATGGAATATTGCGCCAAGTGCTAAATAATATTTTGTGGTCAATACCAAATAAAAAATGACAAAAGCACATTCTCAATTTGAGTATTTCATACGCTTTTATTTAACATTTACTTTTTTACCCTAAAATTGTGTCCTGTTTTGGCAAAGTTGTAAGTTCGTTGGTATTACATTTTAAAGTTAATTAATTGCTAATCTTGTAGAATTAAGGCAGTTTAATTATGTTTTTTTTTAATATCTACGATTGGAAAAAAAAGTTACGATTATGTTGTACTTGTAAATAATATTATTTCTGTAACTGTTTTAAAAAAAAAATCGTTCAAATGATGGTTGTTATTGTCATATTTTCCCTAGACTTACAGCATATCCGTATTTTAACTTTTTAACGGTATCACGGACATAAATGTGTGAAAATGTTACATTTGTGAAGAATTTTACAAGTCATTATCGATATCAAAATACATTAAAAATAATATTGTTTGCTCTATATAAACAATGTTTTATCGGATCATTAAAAAAAAAAATAAAAGTCGAGTATAACATACCACTAATAAATAAATGTCAACAGAAAATTAAATTTGAAAATATATTAGTATCTTGATTCTTGATATCCAGATAGGTGGCGTGAGAAGTACAATGGGATATTATGTCCTTCATTTGAGCGCCTTAAAGAAAAATCTATAAATATTGTATGAACTTTAGGGTGGACTTAAAAAAACAATTATTCTAATAGTTCAAAATGGTTGCCCAATGGTCTAAGTAGTTACGGCCTAAAATATCTTTAATGTTGTGTAATGTCTACCTGTGCCCTAAAGGATACAAACTTAAAAAAACAAAACAAACTGATAACAATCTTGAATAAAATCAATCTCTCAAGATTGATACTCACAATGTTGTTGTGCAAATATGAAATGCTGAACTAAATTATATTAATGAACTAACAATTTATAATAAGTCACAGGTTAAACGTATATAATGTATCATATCATTATTCATCTCATTGCAGTGAAACAAGTAACAATCAATAAACTGTAACAACCTGTGTTCCTTTGCAATTTAATTTTAAAGTATTTTAAATAAATTTTATATTTTACAATTTTATATACCTCGAGTGTTATTACCATAACAGGTAAGGCAAACGTAAAATACCTACAAGGGTGTCGGTATTGACTAATTAGACACATCCCAATTCAGAAATTATAATCAACACATGTTAGTGTAAAACCCCACTCAACACATTGTCTATAACTATTCTAAAATATACAGCTTTACCCTCTTGGATCACGCACTATCTGCGGTCTTGCTGCAGGACATGATTTACGTTTAATCCACACAAGCTAAAGCTTAAAGCCCTCATTATCTAGGCGGCCCTCGTAAAATTTGCCCGAAGGAGCGATTGTCGTACATGCTTAAATATTTGGCACTGACACATAATATCTGGACTTAAAAAAAGGTCCTCATATCTTAAATAGCTTAGGGTCTTATCAGGTCTAAATCTGTCCTTGTAGCGCTGATATATTGAGTAAATATTGGTTACAATAACATGTGTATACAAAGACCAAAGGCTTAGATCGTTCTTTGTATTTCAAAACTATATTAAATGGGAGCTTATGGGAGCTTATGGGAATATGTGAGAGCTTATGGGAATATGTGGGAGCTTATGGGAATATGTGGTAGCTTATGGGAATATGTGGGAGCTTATTCGAATATGTGGGAGCTTATGGGAGTATGTGGTAGCTAATGGGAATATTTGGGAGCTTATGGAAATATGTGGGATCTTATGCGAATATGTTGGAGCTTATGGGAATATGTGGGAGCTTATGCGAATATATGGGAGCTTATGGGAATATGTGGGAGCTTATGCGAATATGAGGGAGCTTATGTGAACATTTGGGAGCTTATGTGAATATTTGGGAGCTTATGTAAATATGTGGGAGCTTATGGGAATGGAGCTTATGGGAATATGCGGGAGCTTAAGGGAATATTGGGTAGCTTATGGGAATATGTGGGAGCCTATGTGAATATGTGGGAGCTTATGCGAATATGTGGGAGCTTAGGGAATCTGTGGGAGCTTATGGGAATGGAGCTTATGGGATTATGTGGGAGCTTATGCAAAAATGTGGGAGCTTATGGGAATATGTGGGAACTTAAGCGAATATGTGGGAGCTTATGGGAATGGAGCTTATGGGAATATGTTGGAGCTTATGGGAATATGTGGGAGCTTATGGGAATATATAGGAGATTATGGGAATGGAGCTTATGGGAATATGTGGGAACTTAAGGGAATATGTGGGAGCTTATGGGAATATATGGGAGCCTATGCGAATGTGTGGGAGCTTATGCGAATATTTGGGAGCTTATTGGAATTAATGATGCCTTTATCTCAGCCTCTTATTTTTCTTACAAATACTTTTCTTATGGTGTGTGTGAAGTACCTGTCAGGATAATATAAAACCTCTTAGATCCTATAAACCACTAAAGGAATGATTTTGCAGTGCTCTTCTTTTATCCCCACCTTAGCCGGATAGTGCAATGGCCATGGAGACACCACGGGGATTTTAGCAATGACCTGAAACATCCATTGGTCCTCACTGACGATCGAACCAGTGACCCTCAGGTGGACAGTCGAGCGCTTTATCACAAGAACATCCTGTCACACCAATGGTTGTAATTGTAAAGTTCTCAATTTTTGCTCAAGCTAAAATACTTTCTAATAAATGTATAACGTTGTTGAAATTAAACCGTTGGACTCACTGGTGCAGAGTTACTGGCCGTAACTGTGATCCAATAGTCATATTTGTTTTTGCAAGACAGTAGTGAAAGTTTTATAAGAATTGATTGGTTGTAAAGTGGATGTTGAAAAATCTGCGTAGCTTAGTGGCATAATGGTAGTGAGACGGAGTAGTCCCATCTACATGCCGTGGGTTAAGGGTAAAACTCTTGACGTGTCCCTGTCACCTACCGATGTCATTCCTCGTGGTAACCTCGAGGCTATTGCACGATCAACTAGTTTAGGGTTTAGAGGGGGAAAGGAGGGGATGGGGTAAGAGAAAGGCACTACACGGCACTACCAATAAGTCTCATTAGTTAGGGACAACAATAATAATAAACTAAATAAACACATTCACAGGAAAGCTTAAATGTGGTTACCTTATCATGACCACACAGGTGAGTCTGATGAAATGTCAATATTACATAAATAACACTGGATATTTTTTCTCGACATGCATCTGAGATATCTCTGCATTTTAAACTTATAAGACACACATTGCAGTTTAAATTGTAGTGGTTATATAACGCAGTCTTTTCTTTCCTGTTCGACAGACACTATTTATTAAGCCCCCACCTCGCTACTTTGTCGTCTAATCATTATTTCATCTTCTATTTAAAAAAAAAATGATTATTAATTTTTCAATACGTCCTCTTAATGAATAATATATCTAAAAAAACATAATTTTAATAAACAGTAAACAAATGTCGAGACGAATTTTCTTATGTTGCTTTATGTCTTAAGTCGATCTTGTTTTATAATTGGTACACATAAACATAATAAAAAGCGGTTGAACAAATAGATAAGTTATTCTTCTATAGTGTCATAATTGTTTTCTCCTCAATGGTAAATGATTGTTCTTGCGTCATTTTTTTGGTCAATTACCCAGATTAATTAGTTGGCTTAAGAATACGCTAAGAGATATATAATCTATGATGTGTTAATACATTAGCTAAGACAATTTATTTCGAAACCTTTCGATGTAAAATACTTAGAGATTTATTTTTTTTAATGTCATTCCATTTCATTTCTAATGCAAGATTCACAGCGAAATCGAAAACGAATGCTGTGAGGCGATGCATGGTAAAATATACACAACCAAGAAGTCTAGTAGATCTTCAAATATTCAATACTTTAAAAGAAAGAAAACACATATTGAGATATGATTAGATTCTCAGAGTAATGTAGACCATAGTCCCTTAGTTAGCATCCTAATGTGCTGGAACAAAAATTGTTTATGTTCGATTCGTAACACTTTATAATGCTTTGTTTATGTATTCTTTTTTTTTTGTTATCAAATCTTGTTCTCTGCGAAAGTAAGAGTTGTAATAAAGCTTTAACTTTATCTTGAATAACATCCAAGAAAAGAGTTAAATATATATTTGCAGTTGTGAAAATTGGTACTTTGGATAATTAATAATCAATACCGTTTAAGGATATAAAACATATATGAACTCTTAGAATAAATATCATTAGATATGACGCACAGTTCGTTAGCGCATCCACATTCACAAGCATTTTTTTTTAAATTTTATGAGGCACTTGAAGTAACTGGATGAGTTACATCTGTTTTGCGGGCTGCGAAGAGTCGAACTTTCGAACAGTGAATTGTCCTAATGGGTGCCTTCTTTTTGGGATGAGGCCAAATGACGAGTATCGGGAGATATAAAGTGTAGAATGTTTCTGTAACTATGTACAGGGGTTGTGTGGCTAGCAAAACTATTCAGATCCAAAAAGACACCAAATATTACTCTTTCTTAATTTAAAGCCCTGAAATTTGAAGACATTTTTTTCTCTTAATTTACATGAAATTGCTTGCTAGATTATTGTCAAAAAACAAGCCAAAAAAGCTATAAAACTATATATGGCAATCATACTTCTTCAGCCATTTACCGAATTCCCTGCCATTAGCCTAGCGTTAAATCAATCTGCCATTAGTAAGGCATTTCTCTGCCATCAGCTCATCCATTAGTAGGGCATTTGTCTACCCTTTGCCTAACAATGACTCTCCCTATTCATGACGATCTATCATTAACATCTTCTATGACCTTATTATCAGTTCGATTTCTAAATTTCTTATGAAACCATTTTAGTTGGCTGCAATTCATTTTGCAGGCGAATCATTTATTTAGGCAATCTTTTAGTTAAGACAAAACGTTAAATTATTTTTTTTTTTGAAATGTTAACTATAGACTATTGAAAAAAAAAATCACTTACATGGAGAGCACAGTGAACGTAATTACATCAACGTGGCTAATACAATAAAGTGTATTTTAATGGTTGTGCCCATTTCTTGCGTGAATTTTTATTTATACCGGGTTAATGTATTCTGTCTTGACGTCATCAAAGGACTTCCGTTTTGGTAAAGTTTACGTTGACCTTATGTTTGAACTTCACCTACCTGATGCCCGCAGACCTGGCTGTTATTGTATTTATTTTTGTTTTGTAAACATATATTGTAAACAGAGAAGCCGCTGGCTATTGATGCGAATCTATACATCCGTTTGTAACTATCTTTTTTAAGTCTCCCTCCCTCCCCCTCCTTACCTCTTCCCGGCCTGATGTCTCAACAATTAAACTGGTCCCCGGATGTTGTCGGAAACACGTAAAAGAAATATTAATATTCTAGAATCAAGCCCGTTGAACGACGGGCGGAATTTTATATCTTTTTATAAAAGTGAAATCTGATAGGTTATAACCACTCTTAGCCGGAAACATGATTATCCGTTTTAATTATTGTGATTATGTATTTATTGGATACATTTATTTTGTTTTTGTTTGCACATTTTTGCCACCAAAAAAAAATTATTATATATCACTGAGCATGGGCCGCATATTTGTTCAGGTTTTTTTTTTTTGTGCCTTAGTTTTACACTTCTGGCAATCGTGCTGTATATCTCGTGGTGTCCGCATTCTTATCCTCTACCGGGTTGGAAGCAAGTCACGTGGTCGGGTAAGCTGTCACGTGATTACTTTAGTAGATACTATTGAAGGAACAAAAAAAATACCTTTTTTGCCTTTTATTATGTAGGATGTCAACTCACCCTGCAAAACAAAAGGAAATTATGTGCATCCCAGAGTGTTAATGCATTCGTTGGTTTTTTTTTTCCTTTGACATTTTGACTGAGTCCTTGACGCCTCTTTGTGAAATTAAAATCATGACATTTGTAAACCATGAACTTTCGCGTGTCTGTGTTTGTGCTCTATTTTTAGCTGTAGAACATGACTTTGTTTTCTTATTTCTTTTAAAATGTCTACTTTTAAAGTTGCAAGACGTTGAAAAAAGCAACGAGTTTCCATAAATTGAAGTGAGCTCAGAAATTGTCTTAAACATCGAGTGTTTTTTTTAAAGAAACAATTTTACAATAACAGAGTCATAACTATTTATCGTGAAGCCCTCAGCAAGTTAATATTGTTCCGGCCTACTCTATTTGAAAAAATGCAAAAAAAACAAAAACATTTAAGCTCAGCACCCCCAGCGGCCGAACATCTGGCTCTACTCTTCTTGCCCTAATCCATAATAGATCTTGGTTTGTAGCACTGAAACTAATCCTGACCATTCGTTTATAAAATTTTATTGTATACATTAAGATAACAATACGTATTAATATGTTTCATGTATTGTTCTTCGTCCATTGAAATTGTATAATAGATTTAAAACTGTAACGTTTGAAGAATAGGGTAAAAGCTGAGATTCGTGCAATATTGTGAAATGGGTTTAAGTTGAAGGAGGCAATAAAAAAAAGAAAGCATTTTTTGAAGTATCACTTGTGAACAAACTTTTCTCAATAAAAAAAATAATTAGACATATATGTTAATGATTTACAATCCAAGAACACTTTTTTAAGAAATTAAACTTACTTATTTGGAAATTTAATAGCACATAACGCGAAACTTATTTAAACAACTAAATAAATTGAACAATTTATGTCGAATAATGTTGCGTTGATTTCCATCATTTGTTTCATTAAACATCAACTCTAATACACACACACACACATATATATATATATATATATATATATATATATATACTAACATTTACGACGCACCGAAGTACAACCAGATAATTATTCCTTAGACGTCTGATGTACGTTCAATGTAAGATATTAAAAAAAAAATAGAACGTCCTATTTCTATTTAAATACTGTAGTAGTGGCCAATAAATTGGAAGAAAGATGCCAGAAATGAAATACGTAGAAATAATAATGTAAAACATCATTTTTTGTTTATGTTTGACAATTCAATAAACAACATCAGTTTCAATTTGTAACCAAAAAAAAATAAAAGCTTTTATTTTGTAACACTTATTAAATGTAATTAATTATTCAGTTTCCTCAGAAAAGATTATGTATTTTCTTTTCTTTCTGATTTTCTATTTTATTCTTAATCTTGGGCCCTGTTCATTTGACTACTGAGTAAAATTCTGTTTGCATCTACACCTGGGACAGCCATTAGCGTCCACTGACCATAATACATCCCCATTGCAGGAACACATGACAGGCAGACATGCGCACAGACATGTCTCACATCCGTTAGAGTCAGTGGCATGCATGCATCCGTGGACGTTAGGTTCACAGTCCACTTCCGGGCATGGTATCGGCAGCGAAACTGGAAGAAAAAAAGTGTCAAATCAAAAATAATCAAAAGTGGGTATTTGATGGGGAAATAACATATCTCTCTGTAAATATAAGTGAATCTCTAATTATATTAATGGGGGAACTGTTATTGTAAAGCTCGAATGGAACCAATTTGAAAGACATGTATTCTTTTAAGCCCCAAAATTTGAAGATTTATCTTTTGTTGCTTTTTGTTAAAATTTAACAGGTGTGTAATTGTGTGCTAGATTATTGTCCAAAAACAATCAAACCATAAGGTTTTAAAACTAACTCTTTTTTGTCCGAATTTTCAAGTATGATCATGGCGTTAACACTGTGAAATAATAGGGCACTAGTCTTCAATTAGTCTGGTTTTAATTATGCCATTAAGTAGGTCTTTAGTCTGCCATTAGCCCGGCATTTACTCTGCTCTCAACCAGATGGCAGTGGGACGGGTGGCCGAATGGTGTAGATACTCCACTATCGACCTGAGAGTCATGGGTTCGATCCTCGATGAGGCCCATGCTATTTTTCCAGATTAAATTTGGTGCAAAGTCTTCCCACACGTCCAACCAACTTTAAATGTGTACCTGACTTAAGTTTGGGAAGTAAAGGCGGCTGGGCTAACCACACAATCACTTTATATGCCTAGGTTGTAGAAACGAATGATTCCTGCACTTCATCTGCCCCGATGGCCCGTCAGGGCTATGGGAAATTTTCAACCAGATGACATATTATGCAAGCTTATTATCAGTTCAGTTTATTAAATTTGTAATAAAGCATCCCCTAGACTTCAGATCTTGTTATCGACGAATTATTTATTTCTAAAATGTATCTATTAATTTAGAAAAAAAAAATAGAACAACATTAAACTAATACAAATAAACGTTAAAAAAAGACAAAAAAAAACATACTTACATGGAGCGCACAATGACAGTAGATACAAGAATGCGGCTAATAAAATAAAGTGCCTCATCTTAAAAACAGTGTTGTATTGCAGAAATTATTTGATAAGAATTCACAAGGATATGGTCGTTTTCTTTTATTTTTGTGAATTTTTTATTTTTTTTTTTATTTTTACCAGGCTAATGTATTCTAGCCAGACGTCATTGAATGTCTTCCGTTTTGGAAAAAAAATATTGCGTTGACCTCATTAAAGTCCTTCAACATCCTGATGTTCCACAGGCATGTCAATGATTATTTTCATTTTTTTTATTTCAAATATGTTATAAACAAAAGCCGCCGGCTATTGATGCGAATCTTTACATCCGTTAGTCACAACCTTCTTTATGTCTACCTCCACCCATACCCCTCTCTCTTCGACCTTCTTCGTCTTTGCGATTAAACATCTCCTTGTGTGGTGTAGGAAACAAGTTAACGACATATTGATTATATGTCATCATACCCTGCAAAAAAAAAAAAAAGGAATGATTTTCATTGCAGTGTGATAAAGTATTCGTTTTTTTTTCCCTTAATCATTTCGATATCGCCCCTTCGTGAAATTAAAATTCTGGCAACGGTAAACATTGAATTTTTGCGTGTTTGTGTTTGTGCGCACTATTTATCTCATCTATTGGAAAAAAGTAACGCCGGGTACACTTTAGTATATGTGAAGGTAGTAAAGTGGCAGATAAAGTGTTAGAATTCATCTGTTTCTATAACCTCGGCATGTAAAGGGATTGTGTGATTAGCACAACGTCTAGCCGCCTTTACTTCCCTACTTAAATCAGGTATCCTTTTAAAGCTTGGGGGTCGACAATCAAGTGACTACACCACTCGGCCACCCTTCCCACTATGTAAAAAGGTAGACTTTTAATATATTTTTTTCCGGATCCCATTATTTACATAACTGTGACTGGAGATCCGGGTTTTTTATTCACCAAACTGGTAGATATATGTTGATCTTCCTGTTGAGGGCGTGAGATGTACCTTTTCTGTAATGTAATTGAATATATATATATATATATATATATATATATATATATATATATATATGTGTGTGTGTGTGTGAGAGAGTGTGTGTATCATACGGTTGTTCTCTATAATGTGTTTTAGGTTCCTATTGAAAGAACTTTTTAAAAAAGAAATGAGAAACATCTATGTAGCCCATGCCCGGTACCTGAGGGTGGGGGTGGGGATGGTCACCTCCCAGTCGCAGTAAATTTACACTAACATTTGCGACACTCCGAAGCACACCTGGATAAACGGCAGCAGCTTATGCAAGAGAAAGATATTCATTATTTAAATTTTTAAAAAAAAAGTTTTTTTGATACATTTAAATGAAATCAAGTTAATCTAGCGCATCCGGATAAACGGCAGAGGTTTATGCAAGAGAAAGTTATTCATTATATAAGTTTAAAAAAAAAAAAAGTTGTATTGCTATATTTAAATGAAATCAAGTTCATCTAGTTCATGTATATATTATTAGAATGACTTGACCCTAAAAGTGATCGTCTCATTATAAAAAAATCAAATAAACTTCATTTTATCTTTTTTTCAGTTTGAAAAAAAAAGTTTCTCTGCGAAATAGATCTTTCAGCTGAATAAGAAAACAGAAAATGTTAAAAAAGTCAGCTTACAGTCCATCTGTATTGATTATGTTTGTTACTTATGAAGCTACATTGATAGATCCGAAAGAATGTAAACTTCAACGTAAAAGAAACAAACAACTTTAAACAGCATTTGAGAAATGTAGCTCCAAGCAGTGAAATAGATTCATCAAAAAAACTGAAAAAAAAAACTTCATGTAATGATGTGTAAACAAATGATTACTAATATCTCTCATAATTGATTATTCATCAACATTACATTAATGGGTTTAAAAGGATTCAGTTACTTAAATTTGTATCGTCGATTCCCGTCAATTCCGAAGCAGCTAGTACACATAGTCATATGTTTTGAACATAAAATTAAACAGACTTAAAAAGCTTTCATTTGTGTGTTTACCTGTTGCCAAACTATGGCAATATCAACGATATAAGGCTCTTCCAATCTCAAGCATAAACCATTATACGCTTATACTTTTTAAAATTAATTTAGAGGATCGTTAATAATTGGTGCCTTTGACATGCTAAACATGTTTGCATTCCTCTAGCAACTGACCTGGGTTAAGCTTTCATCGTCATAGGAGTACACGCCTATATGTATATATATATAATATTTCTACATATACATCACTGTTTATATATTACTTACATCTAACAAGACCTCTGTGGAGAAATGGTAAAGCCCGTGTTTGATGAGGCTATTGGATTGACTTCACCCCCCCCTCCCCCACATCTCCCATGCGTTTTTGTTTTATACTGAATTCTATGTATATACGTCATGTTTTGGTAGAAATGACGTATACTACAACCAACAGTAGGGACCACGTGTTTTATTTTACCAGTTGTGCTTGATGTTACCACTCCTAGGGCTTTTTTTCCAATAAAATGGGTTTTCGGACCCTAACTTGTTAAATGGTAAATTCACTCAAAGATTTTGGGTTTTTTTGATGTTATTGTTTTTGTTGTAAAACTGTCATTCTTTTTCCTTCCTACAAATGGGTCATTAATAGTAAAAAAAAGGCGGGAACTGGGCTGATGGGCTAGGTGGCGTTCGGTTTGTTTGTTTTTTAAAACTGTAAACAAAAATTCCTAACTAGACCTAGTCCATTGATTTAGTGCGGGAAAAAAGATTACTGAACATACGATCTAGGAACGTCCATTTTTCGATAACAATAACAACATACGTTTGGATTACAGTATGTTATATACTACTAATTTTATTATAATCTCTTTTATTATTATTAACAAATAGTTTTAAAACTGACCTTGGGTTTTATAGTATTTTTTTTCATGGTTATAACTCGGGTTTTTTTTTCCTTTTTCTAGAGTGGTGACACTTCTAAATCTAGGCTCGGGCATCGTAGTATGCGGAAGCATGTTGTATTTTGTATCTAGACAGTAGTTATTGTACTCCTCCTGAGTTCACCATTATATGTCAGTTCACGTTAAGATAGTTATATTGAAGAATAACAGTTTATTATTATTCCATTGAACTGGAATCAACTTTATGTATGAATGTTGTGCATTGATATTGTTCCATCTGCTACACGTTTTTAATATTATCTCACAAAGCCTATTACTTTATTTTCATTACATTACATTTTAATATATAAATTGTCAAAATCGCCAGACATTAGAGGGAGTTATGTCCAGCTTAATTATATTAGTCATTTATCTTCGATTGGACTGGTAAAATTTCACCATAATGTTAAATAATTTCAAGTATTCACCATGTTTCAATCCGAATCAACAGTCGATCTTTTTACACAGGATGACAGCAGTTTTTTTTATCTTTAGTTAAGTTGAAATATTACGGGTCCCTGCAGTAAATAAGGTTCAGTGACAATTGTTACATTTGGATAAAATAAGGGAAAAGTTTTGGATTTAAGAAATAAAATGAAGCATTAAAACATTTATTACAAAAGTTGTGCAATTTTAAAAATTATGATGTCTCAAGATCTTCTGCGAGAAATCGAATTTTCGTCATAATTTTGTATTGTTTATTATCTCACTATTTTAATTTTGGTGCTTACCATCATTTACTTTAGAACCCCTAAATTTGCGAAATGACGTAACTCTTATTAGAGCTAAGTAATAGGATCAAGGCAATTTGTGTTGGACATTTTGTCGATGTGGTATATCTGGATGTTTTAAAGTTTGTTGATGAAACACTGACTGAGGCTGTGTGAAGTTAACATTTTATCGATCATCTATCTGCTGGTGAGATGTTATTGTTACATCTGCTACCCATTACATTAATTTAACCTTCTTATTCTTTCTCTTTAGCCGATGTATATTTTCTTAACGTGAAGTTTTCTTCATTTACTCACTCTCTTCTCCCCCCCCCCACCCCCCCCCCCCCAATGTTATCTCACTCTCACGTTAACCTCTGCGGGCTGGGACTTGAAATCAAACATCATCAATGTTTGGGAACTGCCAATGACAAGCCCGGTGATCCACCAGCCCAGGGGCACTCAAATATCACACGTCGAATGGTTTCCTCAACCTTTCTACAGTGGCAGCAAAGGGAGTTGACGTTGGGCCTCAACCTCCACAAATGCAAGCGGGATTCTCTTGAGCCCAATAAAACAAGCCAATTTCAAAAAGCCGTTCCATCTGACTGCGGACATTTCTGCCCGGGACCCTATAGCCCCAACTCGAGAACCACCGAGTTGGTTCAGTCTTTGACTTGTCACACGCATTCACCATTGAGCTCTTTGTGCAACCACTATATAGATAGATATATACATATATAGAGAGATAGATAGAAAGAGATAGAGAGAAGGAGAAAAAAAAGAGAGAGAGAGAGAGAGAGAGTGAGAGAGATAAAGAGAGAGAAAATAAAGATGAAGAGAGAAGTTGGTAGCTAATAAAATGATCAATTTATGAACTCAGTCGTTTAGTAGGACTATTCCTATTTTTGTAAATGAAGAAAAAAAAGAAAATGTCGCAGTTCAGCGGATTCTATTTATAGGATAATGCGTTTAGTGGTAAATAATATTTTTGTGGTCATTACCCAATTATAAATGACCAAAGCAAATCATTAATTTGATTCTTTCATACGCTTTTATTTAACACTAGTAAACAAAGGCCCGGTAGACGCCTCGGCAAATAGGTACACAGATGGAGTTGAAAAAAGTGAAAAATATATTTGAGTGCGTTAATAATCAGTCTATATACTCGCAGTGGCCCCAAAGGACATGAAGAGATTATTGTAGCCAAAATACATTTGAGAATATGGGCACCTAATAGTACATCAGATAAAGTTAATATGTTAAATAGTTCATCCCAAAGAAAACAATCCTCACTATAGGTACATAATCTTAACATAAACAGCCCCCTATGATTAAACTCTCAAAATCTTAATTCCTTCGTAATATTTTAATGGAATTCCTTTCCAAACAGTTCTTCATAAAAAAATCCTTGTTGTGTTTATATTTCCAGTTTTGGAATTCCCCAGACTATTTTCAGCCGAGTAGGTGAGTTAACTCCCCTTACCCACATAAATAAAACACTCCACCTCTCATCCCTTCCTCCGCTTATAGATACCTAGTTGTCACCCCCCTCCCCCATTAACCTGAGTGAGACGAAAATTTAGGAATTCCCCAAGCGAACTAAATCAGTGATTTACTTTTCATCTTGTGCGGTGCCGTGTATTGTAAAGTGCAGATATTCAGCTTCTATTACTATAAACATCATATACATCGCACGGTATGAAAAGTACATGGAAAAGGGATACACACGGTCGGTCGACTACTTGAGACGATTATGTATTAGATTTACTTTGTTTACCATCAAATTTCGTCCTGTTTTGGCAAAGTTGTACGTTCGTCTGGTATTCTCGATTACATTTAAAAGTTGATATCTTGTTATTTAATTGGAAAAAAAATTTAGATTGTTGTACTTGTAATAATCATTTTTTTTCTGTTTCTGTTTAAAAAAAAATCGTTCAAGTAAATGAAAGTTGTCATTGTCATATTTTCCCAAGACTTACAGTATATCCACATTTTAACTTTTTAACAGTAAACTTAGGCGAAACTGTGTGAAGAATTGTACAACATAGAAGTCATTATCGATATATATATATATATATATATATATATATATATATATATATATATATATATAAATTAAAAAAAAAAGAATTGTGTTCATTATATATATGAACACTGTTTTATCGAATTATTTAAACAAAAAATAAAAGTCCAGTATAACATACAATTAGTAAATAGAATTTTTTTTTTGTTTTACTTCGGCACGTACAAATATCCACTATCTTTATTTAAAAAGTCAAATCGACGTTAACAATGATTTCACGTTGAGGAAAAGTTAAAACGAAAGCAAATGATATCATTTGAAGCTAAATATCAGATGCAAGCTAGAAGTAAATAAGAGAAAGTGTCCATTTTGTTTAATGATTTATTTCTATTTTATTTTTTACAAATAATTTCGAGTAAACACAATATAAGTGTTTGCATTTCTCACTTATAGTAATGATATCATCGGTTTAGCGATATTAAAAATTGGACTTGACAGGATAGGTTTTTGTTGCGGCGAAGACCTCTCTTGTTTTTCAGGATATAAAAGAAACCCCGTGAATGTTGTGTATATATCATCTTCTGCTCCATACATGTAAGAATCTTTCAGTGATTTTACATAAACAGTATCCTGCTGTTTCAATTCCAAAACAATAGACATAGCTAGATAGATAATATAATGAAAACAAAATTATGCTCAGCTCAATACATATTGCTCAACAGCTATATATTAAATACTATATAAACTGTTAATTAATTGTATTTTAACTTTAGAAATTGTGGTTAGAGTGCAATCGTGTATTTTTTCTATAGTTAGCAACATTTAGTTAAACATAATACCAGTCATGTAGACTTATTGGCCTTTGTTTTTTTTTTTGTTTTTTTTTCCAAATAATTGCTATTTTTCCCCCCGTAAATTCCATAATACGAAAAATAATTTCCTGCTCTGACGGCATTCCTGTGTCTGTCTCACATTATCACGTCTTTACTCGAGATCATGTCTGTTACATAAGATAGCGGCGAAATTTACTTTATACTGCGCTGCAGAGTTCAATCACACGTCCCCTCGACATGAACTTTTTCACAATATTCCTGTCATGGCCCCAGGGTAAACCTGCTACCTTGCAGGCATAATACGTCTCAAAAATGGACAGCGAAATAGGATATCTCCTACAAAGCTGCCAAAAATCATATAAGTAAACGGTGGCGAGGTGACAAGCACCCCCATTTCTAAATATGGCAGGTACGAGTGTGAAATCTACAAGGGTAACGCAAATAAACTTCTCGCTCGACACAATCACTACCAATATGAATACAAATCGATCTAAGAAATATATCGACATAATCAAATCAATTAAGTTTTTTTTACAATTTACCTCAGAACCAAATTATACTAACGCATTTAGTAACATGAATGAATTGTATAAGCGTGGAGTCTGGGTAGCGCCGTACAGAATTTACACAATGCAAATAAACCCATTTATATTGAGGGCTTCACAAAACTATAACGTATAAAGCTTTGATATTTCTTTCATTTTTTAAATGACGAAAGACATAGCTTCCAATTTACTGTAGTGTAGAAAGTGTACCTTCGAGATTTGGGGTCGGCGAGGCACAGAATGATCATTTTTAAAAAAAAAAAGAAAATTGCACTTTTAATATTCGGGGTAGAAAATATATATGTGTGTGTGTGTGTATGTTCCTAATTGACCAGTGTCCAAGTCGGGAGTATTTAAAATATAAATTGTCTACCAAAATGTAATAGAATTACGATCTTACCAGTGCTGCCGAAATAAGTGGAATCTCTTTCATACAGGGACAATTTATATTCATTATTCTGATACAAACGGAGCATGACTCTTTTTGTCTGTTGAGTTAGTATATTGACGTAAAACACATAGATACCAGCCTACGGAAAAATTAAAAATTAAGAAATAATGGTGCTTGTTTGAATCTATCTATCTATCTGTTAAAATTTACAAATTCTAAAATAATTAATATTTGTTTTATTTAGCATTCAACTAATGTATATATTTCATCACTCTCACTCTACCTATATATGTTTATGTGTCTAACGTCATTGTAATAATTATATTAGATTGTAATAATTATATTTGACCTAGAAATTTAGTTAACACATTTAACTGGTCTATTAAGGAAGTAGTTTTTGGGCATACGTCAGACGACAATAAGACAGACGACGACATATATTCATAAGGGAAGGATGTAATTCATGTCACATCGTTTTATTGTGTATGTATTTCTGAGTAAACAATAAATATTGAGGAAGTAGTTTTTGAACATAAATCAGACGATAATAAGACAGACGACGACATAACTTCATAGGGGGAGGATGTCCGCTTTTCCCATTCCAAGGTCTTCTTTCTCCACTCTCTCACTGCTATGGCTTTAATGTCTTTCTCCACCTAATCTAACCAACTGCTTCTTAGTCTGCGCTTAAACATTTTCTCATTTAGATGTTGTCTTGAATATTGGCTTTGTACCTCCCTCTGATTTTGTTCATTCTTTATATGTGACCTACCCACCTCAATCTATTCATTTAGGTTTCAGCTGTTATATTTGGAACTTATACAGTTATAAATGTGTTCTTTTATTTCACTCGTTGTTGTCATTTACTGGCCAGTATATTTTCCTAAATATTTTTCTTTTTGAAGTGTTAAGCATTTTATTTATTGTTTGCTGATGGTCCATATTTCACTACAATATGGTACTGCTAGTCTGATCATGGTTTTTTTTTTAAATCGTTCTTGATCTCTGTCTGTTTTTGAGTATGTTATGCAATAAATATATTATGTTCACTATTTCTAGTCTGCTTTTGATCTCTATTATTAAATTGTTTCTTCCTTATAGTTAAACCCAGATTTTGAATGGTTTCTACTCCTTTAAATGTTTTATCACTGATTGTAACTGCTTTCTCTTTTCCTTCCCTTTTTATTTGTTTTGCAAAACCATGCATTGTGTCTTTGATTCATTTTTGGTTAAACCTGCTTTCTGAGCTGCTGCTTCAAATTCTATGAAAGCTTTTGCTATATCCTTGCATTGCTTTCCTATCAATTTTATTTTATCTTAATATGCGAAGTGCTTGAGGGGTTCAGTAAATACTTTTTTGTCTTTTCTTCCCATTACTGAGTTTTTGTGTTATTGTTCTTCGCTTATCTAACTTGACGTTTTATTTGTTTAAAGAAAAATTAGCAGATAAATAGTGCATCAATATTTAGAATGATAGTAAAATCAAGAAAAAAGTTTTTATGCCCAAAATCTGACGAATTCTTGAGTTAAGGTCTCAGACAAACCAAAATCAGTGATTCATATGAAAGTGAAAGCGTAGACAAAAACAATTTTATTTTCTGTATAACCGTTTTCTTGCAACTCTGTCTTTAAAAAAATGCAATTGTCGTATCCCACTTGTGCTCTAATTAAATCTGACGACACAACTCCTTGTATTGTAAAAGAATAAACTGAACTTTTTCATGCATGATATTTACAGATTAGAATATGATAATCCAATATAAACACTTGATAAACACTCAATAAATCACATGTATAATTCTATAATTTAACACACACACGATGAGAGATGTGGCAATAAATCACATGTAGCTGCTATAATTTATAAACACGAGTCTATTATTAATTCCTTTCGCACTGTCCACTTAGTCCACGTGTTACACCTAGTATCCCCTTCCTGGGTCTCTAGTCTCTCTCTCTTGGGTCCCCTCTCTGTCTGTCTGTCATAACCGTTATTACTTCCCCTATATATAGGATATATCACCCCCGCATATTACATCATTTTCCCGCCAAAACCACAGAGGTCAATGTGAAGGCGATTCGCGCCAAACTCCGTGCGTGGGTGATTGACATTATTGCATCATGCATGCTTGACCCTGCAAGCACTTCCCATACCATATAAGGAAATAACGCACTGACTAACAATGCGTGGTAGCAAGGGATGGAACAATACCAAATAAGGCAATAACACAAAACGTAAACAAAGATTAATCATAAGGGATAGGACAGCAATTAAATGTGTTCTGGAAATATAACGCTGCTGAACAGAGTGAATTATTAACAATGTTAACGGTTCTTAAAATTGAACACAACATATTCAACAACAACAATCTCTAGTAAAATAAAATCACTTAACCATGCTAATGTACGACTTAGCCGAAAGGTTTATTTTAATTATGTTCTTGTCATAACAACGAATCTTATACGTGTCACTTGAGTGGGTACGTCGAGCCAGCAACAATTTTTCGTATGCACATTTTCTAATGTTTTCGTCATTGTCACCAACAGCCACCAACAAGATATTTTTTTTTCTGGATGACAAAAGTAGCTGTTGTTTTGAAGCAATGGAGCCACGACAGCCTGTTCATTTGTGTCAAGTTTTTGGTATAGTGAAATCATGAAGAAGAAGTTCTTGGCTGCAAAACCATGATGAAGCATAAAAATTCAGTATGAATTTCACAATTCGTTGAAGGTCGGCAGAAGGACTTTTTTCGGAGACATACAACCATAATTTCTCTGGAAATGTCCTTGGACTTTCCTGATGCTGGAACAACATGTTCAACATAGCTGCGGGTAGGAAATGATACTAAGACGAAGTGCTCTTCTTTGACTTTGCAACAAATAGACCCAGTATGCTTAAGAGTGACATCTATCTTGCCATCAAAACCACGACAAACAATTCCTTCACTTCTTTGTGATTCTGAACTGACTGCTTCCTCCAATCATCTTTTTGACGGGGCAGCTTGCTGGGGTGCAAAGCATTTTCAGGTGTCAACAGCCCAAGATCTTTAAAGATGGAATTTACAATCAAAACACTGTCACGATTGCTGACATTGGCCCTATCAGCTCTTAATAAAGCCATCTATTTTGTGGAACAGTGCTGGAACGCGCTTGTTTGTCACTATCTTCTTCTGTGTCTTCACCTTGCACATAACTGCTGTCATTATTTCGGTTATCTTCTGAATCGTTTCCTGAAAAAATTTCATTTCCAAGTCTTCTGTAACAACGATGCCTTCATTTATCTGCGCTCTTGTTTTTGTTTCAAACTTTGCAGCTTTCTGTTTTCTGTTTTCTAATTACTGCAGCTTACCTGTCACAATTGGATCAATGTTTCCAATAACCATTTTCTTAACAATTTTCTGATCAACCCAGAAATCCCACTCAATTATTAGAATTTTACACTCGACATGGCTTTTGCAATCTTTCCTGTTCAGCATCAACACACTTGCAGGTACAAATATCGAAAACATCATCAAAAGTTGTCGGCCGACATAGTTTATCATGGATATAAATGATTTAATTTAATTAATTTTGATGGATTTTTTTCGGGAAAGTTTGTATATTTAATTTGATCGTTTTTTTAAATAGATAATAGCAAGTGAACATTCATCTTTTATATTTTTTCATTAATTTTACCGTCATTGGAATTTTATTGACGGGGGCTTAGAAGCGGCACATTTTAATACCAACAAATATTTATAGTTAAAATGAAATAAAAAATTCAAAAAGCTTACATAATAATAGTAATGTAAACAGTTATCATTCAGCTGTACAATTATACCAAACATAAATATGATAACTATTCTAGATGCATTACGTTAATATTAAAAGGCGCTTTTGGGGTTAATATTTATAAAATGTTCAATAAGAACTGTATTTTCAAAGTTGCGACCCCTAGACATGAAAATAACACATGAACATGAATTGTTAAATTGATCACTAGATGATGGAGCACTATTTATAATTGTCTGACGGAGACAACATCAGTTTGCCCCACCCTAATATATATATATATATATTAATTCCCATAAAATGTCAATATAAACATAAAAAACACTGCCCGTAGTAGTTACTTCATTTTTTTTGCAAAGGGCTTGAACGATAATGATGTTATAAGGATAATATACATATACAAGTGGTTTAGGTTAAATCGAAAGTAAAGAATTAATACAGCAGCAATCCAGTTTAAAATACAATCATAAAAAACTCGGATCTGCCCGAAACCTAAAATAACCTAGTATACCAATCAAGCCTAAGGGGATATAACTCTATGCAAAGGTTTTGCAGGGTAAAGCTAGTTATTAAAAAAGGTGATTTTCCCTTAGGTCTAGAGTACCAATGGGACAGACGAAGTGTAAAGTTCATCTGTTTCTGCAGCCTTGTGATATATAAAGGGATTGTGTGAGTGATAAGTACAACAACGGACTGTCTTTTCCAACCCAATTTAAGTCAAGTACCTATTTAAAGCTGCGTTTACCTATGGGGCATCGAACAACTTCTACCAGGAACAGGAACATTTTCCTCTTGGTTTTTCACCGAGGATTGAACCCAGGACTCTCAGTTAGACAGCCGAGCATCTAAACCACTCAGGCATCGGTCCCACTTTAAACAATAAACGTTTTTTTTTTTTTTTATAATAATAATTTTAATGCGAGATTACTAGATATTCAAAAATAGAGCATTGTACTAATTGGAACTGTATACATATATTTAGGAGTGGCTATGTCTGAATATATTTGTGTATGCGTGTGTCTGTGTGTGTGTGTACGAGAGTAGACAGTTATAGAGTTTAGCTTAATGAGAAACCGGCCTATAAAAAATAAGAAACATTTAGAGTTTGATGACACGAGTGTGTGTGTGTGTGTGTGATTGTGTTTGTTATTTGCATATGTGTGATTGTGTTTGTAATTGTGTGTGATTGTGTATGAGATTGTGTGTGATCTTGTGTGTGATTGTGTGTATATGTTTTAATGTGTTTGTATGTTTTTTCTGTGTCTGTGTATTAGATTGTGTGCGATTGTGTATGTTTATATATGTGTGTGCGTGTTTATATAAAATAAAATGGCCGTAGTAATTAATAATGTCGAAAATGGAATACCTACAGTTGGGCTAGTGAAAATTCCAGTATTCAAGTCATAACCATCGCCAATATTTGTAAACACACGATCCAGCACTACGGTCTCGCCGTCTATCCAAGTTACGCTCTTTGATAAACCAGCCGAGAAGGCGACTTTATTTCAGATGAAAAATATTCAATACTATTGAACATTTAAGTAAATAAACAATAAAAATCTATTATTTGAGCATTTTCATATATATTAAAGGGGAATGATTTGCACAATACGTTAAGTTTGGACAATTTGATAGTTTTTTTTCGATGTCATTTACTTGATTTTGTTCAACTTAAGAAATATTCATTTAGCTTATCATTAAATTTAAAAATGTATATTCTATTCCATCAATGATAAGCTAGTTATCAATTTTTGAACGAAGCTTAATTATGTGCACATGCATTTTAAGAAATATATGGCAAATTAAAAATAATCATATCACTCTGATACACGGGTAGTAGATTAGCTGCTTTATAATGTATCATATTTTTGAGAATTTCCACTTAAGTAATTATTCTTCTGCTTTAACTATTATGATATATTTCTTTTTTTTTTTTTTACAAATCCGACAGTATTAAGTGGCTCTGTCCAGATGAGATACATTTTTCTTCTTAAAATAGAACAGCATCAATTATAAAGTAATTACCTTTTTCAACTAGAGCGTCAGGACCTGGAAAGACAATTAACTATCATCATATATAATAATACTCATTTCCAGTGTGCGTTAAATCGAAAGTAAAGAATTAATACAACAGTATTCCAGTTTAACATACAACCATGAGAAGAATCGGATCTGCCCGAAACCAAAAAAAGAACCTAGCCTACCGATCAAGCCTAAGGGGATATAACTCTATGCAAAGGTTTTGCAGGGTACAGCTAGTAATATAATAATGAAATAGTTTCTATAGCATTTTTTAAAATTATTCTAACTTAATGGCCAAACCCTAATTTTTTTTTATATTTTATTTTTAAATTGCATATTATTTCTTGGTTTTATTATTTCGGTATACTATTTTTATATAGACCCCTCCCCCCTCCCATTCCTTTTCCATTTTTTACCATAGTCATAAAACTAGTATCGAATTTTATATAACCCAAAAAGACACCCTTTGAAAATTTACATTATTTTTTTTCTATCTAATCCCCCCTCATAGTAATACACATATTAAAATAATAAAATGGAATATATATATATATATATATATATATATATAGAGAGAGAGAGAGGGGGGGGAGGGAGAGAGATATATATATATATAGAGAGAGAGAGAAAGATAAAGAGAGAGAGAGAGAGAAGGGGGCAGGGGGGAGAGAGACGAAAGGATGGTAGGAGGGAGGGAGGGAGGGGGAGAGGAAGAGGGAGGGGGATGGACAGGGGGGAGAAAAGGAGGGGGAGAGAGGGAGATGGGACAGGGAGCAGGGGGAGACGGAGCAGGGGGAGAGAGAGAGAGAGAAAGGAAGGGAGGGAGAGAGAGGGCAGGGAGGGAGAGAGAGGGTGGGAGAGAGGGAGAATGTGGGAGGGAGGAAGGGGGAGAGAGAGGGAGGGAGAGAGAGAGAATGTGGGAGGGAGGAAGGGGGAGAGAGGGGGAGGGAGAGAGAGGTGGAAAGGGAAGGGAGCGAGAAAGGAGGGAGAGAGGGGTTAGGGAGGGAGAGAAAGGGGAGGGAATGAGAGGGAGAGGATGGGAGAAAAAGGAGGAAGAGATAAAGAGAAAGAGGGGGCAGGGAGGGAGAGAGGGAAGGAGGAGGGAGGAAGATGGACGGGGAGAGAGAAGGAGGGGGAGAGGGGAGAGGGAGATGGGAGAGGAACGGAGAAGGATGGGAGAGAGGGAGGGGGAGGGAGGGAGAAAGGGAAGGGGGAAAGGGAGAGAGGAGGAGGGAGGGAGGGAAAGAGAGGAAGGGAGAGAGGGGGTAGGGAGAAAACAGAAGGTAAACAGAAAACCTTATTTTAAACCCGGGCAAAGCCGGGTACTTGCAACTAGTAGTAATATAATTATAGTTACACCTTTTACTAATACAATACAAAAACCCATCTCCCAAAATCAATGACAAACATCAGAATGCGGCTTTTGGTTGAGTTTAATTCTGCTCCATAAAAGCCCATAAATATAGCCCCATGACCTTAATTTACAAAATGTTGATTCTCTAACTCCTTTTTTAACTTTTTAAAATATTCTTTATAGTACGAAATAAACAGCACACCTCCAGGCTCTTATCGACTGGATTCTATTCTCGACCGAATGAAGTCATCTCTTGGATGCTGGCCACACACATCTATTGATGCTTCAGTGACCAATTTTACACACCGTTCAACTAATTGTGTGTGGAATGGCAATCGTGTGGAATGTAGTGCAGTGTGATTTCCATTTATTTAAGTTTATTTACTCATTTCTATCCCAACCCAAAAAAATTCTTTGAGAAATGATTGACACATTGCCTCAAGCCAGCATTTCCAAGTTTGCGCATCAGTTATATATAAAACATAAACAAATAGCGACAACATATCATCCTAACTCCAATTTCTAAAGAATACATACACACATATATATATATGAGAGAAAAAAAAGAAAGCTAGAAAGGAATTATCATTATGTATTGCAAATAACAGATGCTCAAACAAGACACACAATTTTACAGAAACCTATTATACATTTCTTAATTTTTTTACTTTTTAAAATAACACTTTTTTAGCCAGTGAAGGTAATATATATAGTCTTTGTACGATGTAAATATGTAATAATCCATATGGCTTACGTCTAGAGGCTGATTAAAGGGATCGTCTAATACTGATAACAATTGTCAATCTTTCAGTAATTCTCCAAATTTTTAACAAATAAAAACGAAATCTTTGGAAAAATGTTTAAATAGCAAAGTTCAAACTACGCACTTCATTGTAATAATTAAAACCTAATGTGCCTAAGAAAACAAATCAACTAGTCTCCCTCTCTATATAACGGGCTTTGGCAGACGCTAAAACCGATGTTTTATCCTATCAAGTACCATAGACTTTTGACTATTCGGTTCGTAATTGGCCGACTTCCACACAATCAGGCACATTGAATGACTATAGATAGTTTTAGTAATAATGAGGGATATTTTAATTTTTATATGAAATAAAGTTTTAGAAATATGAAGGGTTTATTTATTATCATATTAAGGAGTTAATTTTTATTGTAAAAATTAAATAATGTTACACTGTTAGATTTATAATTTTATTAAAGCTTAAATGGTAGTAATACTTTATAGTTATATTGTGTTGCTAAGGGTGATTAAAAGGAATAGTTTAGCGGTATCAAATCAGTCTTGCTACGGTTGTGAAATTTTGCTTCTTAAGATGTCATTTGTAAAAGTCTATCTAGGGCAGTCTATTAAAATGCATGATGATTTGTAAACTTTTTAATAATTGTCAGGACTTATGGCTAGCCGCTGGTAAAATGTAACAAAATATTAAATTCTTAATTTAGTGCAGGCATTTCCAACAATAATATAATCTGCATTGTCCTAGCACCTATTCGGAAAAGAAATAATGTTAATAGCTAATAGTAAACACTTTATAGAATGTACTTTCGAACTATTGGTATTCTATGAAAATTGTATGCCTCAGATAACTTACCACAATTTTGTTCATCAGAGTTATCACTACAATCCTTAAATCCATCACATCTCCATTCTTTCCTAATACATCCATTGTTTTTACATGTCCACTTGGTATCGTCACACTCATCTATAGTTTCTGGCATTTACAGATATGAAAGATAATAATAGGTCACTAGCTGTACTCTCCAAAACCTTTGCATATAGTTTTATATCCCCTTAGGCTTGATCAGTAGGCTAGGTTATTTTTTACAACGTTTTTCTTAACTTCACTTCTTTTCGTTTTTTATAAAAATCACTAGCTCTTATAAAGTCTATTACTATTACCATAGGACCAGTTTATTCAGAAATTATTTTCTGCTTTTTAGTACGCAAGAAAAACGTTGTTTTGTTATAAAATATTTTTTTTTATATTTTTATTTGGTTTCGGGCCGATTCGATTTTTTCATGTTTGTATTTTAAACTGGAATACTTTTTTATTATTATTCTTTAGAGCATTTTCGAAAAAAAAATGCTCTATTGTCCCCGTTTTGTCTGTCCGTCCGTCCGTCCGTCCGTCCGTCATCACCCTAGATCTCAACAACCATAAGTCCTAGACCCATGATGTATATATCATTTTGTAGGTCTTGGCCTGCCAAGAAATGACTTTTTTTCATTTCGCGATCTGACCTCTCAGGGCCGTAAAAGGGGCCTTAGTACCGTTTTTTACTATATAAGCTATATTAATAATGGAGCGCTATATCTCAGCAACTATAAGTCTTAGACCCATGATGTATATATCATTTTGTAGGTCTTGGCCTGCCATGTGTACATCAAAAGTTCATTTCTCGATAGGACCCCTGAGGGCCGGGCTTCAGGGCTCCTAATGGGCTTATATATTATATATACACCTTATACGTTCAATAACCCGTTCATTTGGTGCGAAATACTGCAGCACGTAGTTTCACCAAGATTTATTAAGAAACTCATCAAATGAAATAGTAAGCTTGTGTTCTGAGTTTAATTGAAAGTATCAGAGCTATGCAACAATTGACGGAGTTTTCGGACGATTAAATGACTATAATATCGAATGTTTTCAATTATGAGTCCTATTTCAGTAACCACAAACCACTTGTAGTTAGATTTAAGAGAAAATAATTTTTTTTCAAATATAAAGAAACGTCTTTATAATTAATTTTTTACAGATATATGCATTACACAATTGAATTTATAAACATTTCCAAAATTTAAAAATATTTACTGAAAGATAGCATACGTACTGATACATAACATGAAAATGCGCTAACACGTCCTGTGTCCAGAATGGAACAGGCTTAATAGCTTGTTTTTAATTTCGATTCTGCGCAGAGCCAAAATCGCCTTAATATATATATATATATATATATATATATATATATATATATATATATATATATATATATTAATATTTATGTTTTTGAGATTTTGATATCTTATCTGTCTTTAGTAAAAAAAAAAAAAACAACTTTTGATTATATCACCACTTAATACATACATGTTTAATTTGACTTGAATAACACACGTCTCACGTGTTTAATACATTAATGTTATCGAGCTTGCGGAGCAGGAGCTGGAGCCGGAGTCGAGGAGCCGAGAGCAGCTATATTTTGCTGGAGCAGGAGCCGAAAAAATCTGGCGGCTCCACGGCTCCTAAATGTTTCTTTTTACAGCAGAATTTTTGTTTTAGCTTTAAAATTACAAATTTGTGTGATTGTTTGCCTCCTACAATTTCAAATGCTGTCACGTTTTACGAACGCCACAACAGTAACAACATTTAAATGATAGCGTGCACGCACATCACCACAAGAAATGTTTAATAGGGAATCGTTTTGTGTTCATTTTAAATATTGTTGACCCTCCGAAATTTTTTTAATGGCATGTTATTTTATTATGTATAAAAGTAAAACAGTTTTATTTCATAGAATAATTGCATTGATCATTTAAAAAATAATTTTTTACTACGACGACAAATCGAACGCGTCATATCGTGTATTATTTGACCGCGAATTTGTAATAGACTAAAAACGACATGATTGCACTCTGTATTTAACAATTTTATTATAAACAGAATTTCTGAAATAGAGTAGATACATTTATAAGACTTTGGCTATTCGGACCCGGGTCCCAGTAAAATCCGATTGTTATTCGGACCCGTGGCAAAAATGCACTAAGCGTAGCTATATTTAAACTTTAGTAGACTGAACCCGAAATAATAATAATACAGAGTCCGCTTAGTGGAACACTAGACACTGAGTAACGATTAAATCATACAATTCAAACAATTATAAAAAAAAAAAAAACAATAATAAAATGTATGTATCGCTAAGCTCAGTGCATATTTGCCACGGGTCCGAGTAACAATCAGACTTTATTGGGACGGGGTCCGAATAAAAATTCGAGTTGATTGGTACCCAGGTCCAGGCCCGTAGCCAGAGGGGGGCTAGGGGGCTGAGCTCCCCGTTCATGACCTGAGCCCCCCCCTGTTCATGATTTGAGCTTTTTGACATAATTTTTATAATAATGGCTATAAAAAATCAATCATTTGGTTCGATTTTGCTTTATGGGCCCGGAATGAGCTGGACAATAAACTTTTTAAAATATTAATATTAGCACGGGGGCCCGTGTCACCACAACCCAGGGACCCGAAATTTCTGTCTGTGGGCCTGTTCGCAACCTTGTAATAGTTTTATATATTGATATCTTCTGAGAACAAAAAGCAGCTTAAATAAGTTAATAAAATAACATTGACTTCTGACTTCACATTTATACATATGTATAATAAAATATTAAAGTACGAACTCCGTGTTTCTGAGTGATGTCATTTAATTTGCAAATTTACTTTTTAGCAGAATTAATTTTATTTTAAATTGAATAATTGCGACTGGTCAATTTGTTATTGATAGATCTGTTCTTTGTTTCCAATATTTTATAAGAAGTATCACACACATAGCTAAGATATATTCGTGCATCTTTGTCGTTCTTCCCGGGTTGTACGTTAAACCAACAGTATAATAATATAAATCAGGTATCTATTATGTAACAATTGTGTAGCAGAACAAATGGTCAATATATTTATAACAGGAATCAGAAATTGCCGAGCCTCAATACATTTTTATCACTAAAACTCTTTATTATTTCAATTATTTTTAACAAAACTGCAACATGCCATGCATTATAAAAACGTTGTTAAAATTATATATTTCTAATTAATAGCTAAACAATCGGTACTAAAATGCACCATTCCAGGTATGGAAATGCAAAAGATTTCTTGGGGATGCGACTCACTGAGGTTCTTTCCCCAAACCCCTCCTCTCCGTTCGCAAGCTTTCAGCGCTTCGCACCTCCATCTTCGCCCCCCCGAACATTTCTTCTACCCCACCAGGGGCGGAATTAGGGGGAGGGGCCAGGGGGCATTTCCATCCCCCACCGGTCATCGCAAGTTTAGGTAATACATCATTAAATTATCGAAATATGTTTTGTTCAAAGACCAATTTTCAACAAAGAAAACAGTTCCCCCCCCCTGGAACAAAGTTTGCCCCCCCCCGTCAAAGTTGTCTAGATCCGCCCCTTTACCCCAGGATCAGTTATTCGGCACCCCCTCCCGCCGAAAAAATTATTTCGTCCCCCCCCCGAAAATTTCTTCCCCCCCCCCCCCCAATGCAATAATTCTGGCTACAGGCCAGCCCGGTTCCAATCAGTCACTTCGAATTTATAAATAATAAATATAAATATTGAAGTCTTTAAAATGTTTTAAATAATGTATCAATTTACTTTTGGCTAATTTGATCATTGAAATAACTTTTTAGTACTTATGAAAATGGCGACTAGTGAAACGTCGATCGAACATAACGATATGATTTTGGATGCACTGAAATGGTTTGTTTTTAATAAAACCGACAATGCGTATATTTTTCAAGTTCCTGACTATGGGGGTGAACGCGGCAAAAATTTGCATAACTTTTTATCAGCGGCATGTTAGCGTGAAGCAATTACAACAAATTTTCTGATACTTAGGGGTCGAAGTGACGTAACGTTACGCGTAACTTACGGTAAATTACGCGTAATTTACGGTAACGTAGTTTCGGAAAATTATGGGTAAAATACGGTAATTTAAAAAGTGCATATTTGACGGTAATTAGTAGTTGTTTCTGTCGTAAATTGTTGTGTTTAACAGTGGCGATTATATTATCCGGTGACTAGTAGTACCATCTACATCCGGCCACAAGTCTATATCATAAAAAATTTTCGATTAAGTACACAATGCCGCCATGAGCTGTGTGGCAATCGGCTGCAAGCCAAAAGGGGAGGTTATCCAAAATGTTTTTTTTAAATATTTATATATATATATATATATATATATATATATAATTTACGTATTTCACACGTAAATTACGAATGAAAACTAAGAAAACATTAAAAATAAACCAACTAACAATCAGTGAGTAACATAAGGAACATTATTTTTCGAGTAAACCTAAGGGGGTACTAATGGCGCATGTAATTTATGCATAAATGCATAATTAGAAGTTAAAAGATAAGAAAACATCGGCTAACATACATCTACTAACAGCAATCAGTGCACATGGGCAACAAAAAAAAATTAACATCTCATAAGCAATAAGGCACTAACGGTGTGCAAGTTCTCACGTAATTTACGCGTACGAGTCTTATTAATTTGCCCATCGACCGCGTCAGCCACGTATTTTACTGTGTATAGTGCTTCATTCGATCACGTCGGCCGAATTACGCTGCGTATTGCATCCACGTCGTCTGTATTTTGCAGCGGATTGCAGCACGTCGATCGTGTGTGCCGTCTTTTGCTGAGTTCGGCACCCGCGGCGGCCGTATTTCGCGGCGCATTGAACCCGTCTCGCGTCGACCGAAATTAGACGATATTACTCATTCAAAAATGGTCGCCGCTGATGTAGTCAGTACACGACGAAATACGTAGGCGATGCGGACAACGGGCAAATTAGTATGACCGGTAAATTACAACTAAAAACCTTCGAAAACATTATTAAAAATGCACCTACTAGCAATCGATGAGCGTGAGCAACCAAAGGAACATACAATTTCAAGTAGATGGGCTTTAATTTACGCCAAAATTACGCGCGCCAATCTTACGCGTAATTTTCGAACACTAGTGATACTATCTTAATAGGGAGCCGGAGCCGTCAAATGTGTGGGAGCCGGAGCTGGAAAAAAATATGGCGGCTCCGCAAGCCTGAATGTTATTGATAAGTATAAATGATCTATTCAATCTCATCTCACAAGGATCATTATGGTTATAGCAGATTGTAGACCATTATAGATTCTCATGAAGAATACTGGATGCTTTTAAGATGTATTTTGTATATTTAAAATTATTTAGCGCAAAAAAAAATAAATGAATTATTTTAACAGTGGATGATTTGTCCCCTTACCGCTTTTTTTACACTGAATTTTTCGCTTTTTGTATTTGATGTAATCTTATTGCTACAATATATATATATATATATATATATATATATATATATATATATATATATAACACAACTACAAGACGCAGGGCTATTTATAGATTGTGGAAATCCCCAATACGTCAAAGACGACACTTCGCGTTGTTTCGTTTGGGTTAGGTCAAAGTTAAACATTCCATGTATTTTGGCCGAAGATGTCAGCCTGTTATTGGGGTAGATTGCTTATTTAAAATTAAAATTACAGTAATTATATTGACTGTAAAGGCGCGCGTATTTTACGCAGCGGGATGACAAGTTAGAGTTTAAACCAAACAATACATTTATGTACATACAGATGTTAACAGAGGTATGAAAGAAAACGTAACTGTCTAGATCGTCTACCCTACTCTGAATAGGGGTGAATCATTTATACCTCTGAAGTTCCGGTTGCTGGCTATTCTAGAGCCATTGTAAAATAAGTTCAGTTTAAAGTGAATAAAATTAGAGTGTGCATACATCACACTTTTGTTAGTACGACACTAAAAGAGTTAATTTATTTAAGTAAAATTCTTCACCTTCATAGATCTAAGCCTTTTCGGTGTGTGTGAAGTCCCTGTAAGGATGAGATGAAATCTCTTAGAGACTATAAATCACTAATGGGACGGTTTTTATGGTGCCCTTCTTTCATCCCCACCATAGCCGATAGTGCAATGGCCATGAAGGCATCACGGGAGATATATCGGGAACTTGAGCCAAGACCTGAAAAATTTCCTTGGTCCTCACCGGAGATCGAACCAGGTACCTTCAGGTCAACAGTCGAGCGCGCTACCGCACGACCATCCGTCCCCTCAAGCCTTTTCGGTAACGTAATCCATATTAAAAAAAAAAAAAAAATTATTATGTTGTTGAATCAAACTATAATTTGTATATTATATTCAACTGATTAGTCAAATATAAGTTCTAAGTCGATCTGTTTACTTATAAAAATACGAATATAAATAATTATATAAATGGTATTAATCACCAGACAATAAAAAAAATACTCCTGAATAGGTAAAATTTTAAAATTACTGATTGAAATGATTATTATAAATCACATAATGACAAAAATGTGTCTTTGCATATATATATATATATATATATATATATATATATATATATATATACATATATTGTCCCCAGTTATGATGTATGAATACAATTTTGCATGAATTAGAAACATGTCTTATGTATTGACTATTATGCTGGAGAAAAAATATTTTTATTAACTATGAATGTAACTATAGTTTCTGTAACATACTTTACATTACTGCTACTTACGAGTCATAAGTGTTGATATTAGTGTTGACATTAAGAATGTGGCTGACCATTTGTAAATGCACTTCATTTTATCAGCTCAACATGAAAGTGTAAAAACTCTCCACTGAGTTAAAGATCTTGTAGCCTCTAAGAAAAAATTTTCACATTGTCATTATAATAGTCAGTACAGAGAAAAGTTGAAAGGCTTTTAGAAAAAAAGTTTGCTGACTATTTTCACTCTACTTTTACTTTATAATATGAATAAAAATAAAAGATAAACACAATTAAATGATTTATAATTATAGTCTCATTACTAAGACTAATACAATATAAGCTTTAACCGTAGTCTCTATACAATATGTATTTTAACCAATGGGCTAATACAACATAGGTTTTAATCTTAGATCCATTAAAATCAAAATTGCATTTGCTATATATATATATATATATATATATATATATATATATATATATATATATATATATATATATAAACACTCTATTTCAAAGGATCATTGAATTTACAATGCTGATATTTCTAAAAATTACCTATGGTTTTTTTTATATTTTAATACTGATATAAAGTATAAAATCAACAATATGCTTAAGAAATATATGCACCCACATTTGTATATAATGCAATTAGTAATCTTGATAGTTTGACCATCTTCTTTTTAATTTTTTTTTCTTAACATATAACGAATTACCTGAAATGAAAAAAGTCACCAGCGATATTGTAAGCTCAAACTAAACCAATAGTACTACTAAAGAAATGGGTTGCTTTTGTAAAAAGTTATACTTAACCAAACTGTAATTAAAATCTTTGATTAATCGAAACAACCCTCGCTGGTGAACAAAATTGAAATCAGCAGAAATGTTTATCGATATCGATTACTTTTGTTATTTGCATTATTAAAACTAAGTAATTGTCCGGTTCACTGCTATAAACTAGTAAAAGGAAATAAACAATAATAAGGAAAACATTTAGTTTTGAAATGAATTAGGAAAATATTAAAACCATTGTGCTACTTATAGCAAAATTATGAATAGTTCACTAGAACTGTAACATTGCAGAGTCTACTGTAAATTTAATTATTATGATCCCATATACTTTGTTTTCTCTTTTTTTCAAGGATTAGTTTTTAACTTGCTGTGTCTAGGCATTCGGTGTATTGTAAACATGGATAAAGACTTGCTGTGTCTAGGCATTCGGTGTAATGTAAACATGGATAAAGACTTGCTGTGTCTAGGCATTCAGTGTATTGTAAACATGGATAAAGACTTGCTGTGTCTAGGCATTCGGTGTAATGTAAACATGGATAAAGACTTGCTGTGTCTAGGCATTCGGTGTAATGTAAACATGGATAAAGACTTGCTGTGTCTAGGCATTCGGTGTAATGTAAACATGGATAAAGACTTGCTGTGTCTAGGCATTCAGTGTATTGTAAACATGGATATTTATTGTTGCGATCAATGGTACGCATTGAATCTAGAGCGTATGCAATTATATGTATGATTGCATCTATTGTATTTGTAACGTTATATATTGAACGTTATGTGCTTGTTGATGTAATGCTGCTCCAATGGATTGTTGATATTATGCTGCTCCAATGGATTGTTGATATTATGCTGCTCCAATGCAACGCTGTGTGTTCCTCAATGCTGCTTCAGATAACTATACTGATTCTATGAAGCTGCCGATATTCTAACTGTCTTATAACCTTAAGTAGCGTTCAGTCTCAACGCACTCTCAAACAACACATCAATAATTGAGGCAAAGTTCCACGATTCAATAACATGTATTAAATAGAATAATTTTTTTTTTTTAAATTTCATGCCACATTTCTGCACGATATGTGACAAAACTATTGTAATACAGTAAGACATTTGTACTGACTGGTGTACTGTATGACATATTAAAAAACAAGCAATTAAGCCTGTTCCATTCTGGACACAGGACGTGTTAGCGCATTTTCATGTTATGTATCAGTACGTATGCTATCTTTCAGTAAATATTTTTAAATTTTGGAAATGTTTATAAATTCAATTGTGTAATGCATATATCTGTAAAAAATTAATTATAAAGACGTTTCTTTATATTTGAAAAAAAATTATTTTCTCTTAAATCTAACTACAAGTGGTTTGTGGTTACTGAAATAGGACTCATAATTGAAAACATTCGAAATTATAGTCATTTAATCGTCCGAAAACTCCGTCAATTGTTGCATAGCTCTGATACTTTCAATTAAACTCAGAACACAAGCTTACTATTTCATTTGATGAGTTTCTTAATAAATCTTGGTGAAACTACGTGCTGCAGTATTTCGCACCAAATGAACGGGTTATTGAACGTATAAGGTGTATATATAATATATAAGCCCATTAGGAGCCCTGAAGCCCGGCCCTCAGGGGTCCTATCGAGAAATGAACTTTTGATGTACACATGGCAGGCCAAGACCTACAAAATGATATATACATCATGGGTCTAAGACTTATAGTTGCTGAGATATAGCGCTCCATTATTAATATAGCTTATATAGTAAAAAACGGTACTAAGGCCCCTTTTACGGCCCTGAGAGGTCAGATCGCGAAATGAAAAAAGTCATTTCTTGGCAGGCCAAGACCTACAAAATGATATATACATCATGGGTCTAGGACTTATGGTTGTTGAGATCTAGGGTGATGACGGACGGACGGACGGACGGACGGACAGACAAAACGGGGACAATAGAGCATTTTTTTTTCGAAAATGCTCTAAAGAATAATAATAAAAAAGTATTCCAGTTTAAAATACAAACATGAAAAAATCGAATCGGCCCGAAACCAAATAAAAATATAAAAAAAAATATTTTATAACAAAACAACGTTTTTCTTGCGTACTAAAAAGCAGAAAATAATTTCTGAATAAACTGGTCCTATGGTAATAGTAATAGACTTTATAAGAGCTAGTGATTTTTATAAAAAACGAAAAGAAGTGAAGTTAAGAAAAACGCTGTAAAAAATAACCTAGCCTACTGATCAAGCCTAAGGGGATATAAAACTATATGCAAAGGTTTTGGAGAGTACAGCTAGTGACCTATTATTATCTTTCATATCTGTAAATGCCAGAAACTATAGATGAGTGTGACGATACCAAGTGGACATGTAAAAACAATGGATGTATTAGGAAAGAATGGAGATGTGATGGATTTAAGGATTGTAGTGATAACTCTGATGAACAAAATTGTGGTAAGTTATCTGAGGCATACAATTTTCATAGAATACCAATAGTTCGAAAGTACATTCTATAAAGTGTTTACTATTAGCTATTAACATTATTTCTTTTCCGAATAGGTGCTAGGACAATGCAGATTATATTATTGTTGGAAATGCCTGCACTAAATTAAGAATTTAATATTTTGTTACATTTTACCAGCGGCTAGCCATAAGTCCTGACAATTATTAAAAAGTTTACAAATCATCATGCATTTTAATAGACTGCCCTAGATAGACTTTTACAAATGACATCTTAAGAAGCAAAATTTCACAACCGTAGCAAGACTGATTTGATACGGCTAAACTATTCCTTTTAATCACCCTTAGCAACACAATATAACTATAAAGTATTACTACCATTTAAGCTTTAATAAAATTATAAATCTAACAGTGTAACATTATTTAATTTTTACAATAAAAATTAACTCCTTAATATGATAATAAATAAACCCTTCATATTTCTAAAACTTTATTTCATATAAAAATTAAAATATCCCTCATTATTACTAAAACTATCTATAGTCATTCAATGTGCCTGATTGTGTGGAAGTCGGCCAATTACGAACCGAATAGTCAAAAGTCTATGGTACTTGATAGGATAAAACATCGGTTTTAGCGTCTGCCAAAGCCCGTTATATAGAGAGGGAGACTAGTTGATTTGTTTTCTTAGGCACATTAGGTTTTAATTATTACAATGAAGTGCGTAGTTTGAACTTTGCTATTTAAACATTTTTCCAAAGATTTCGTTTTTATTTGTTAAAAATTTGGAGAATTACTGAAAGATTGACAATTGTTATCAGTATTAGACGATCCCTTTAATCAGCCTCTAGACGTAAGCCATATGGATTATTACATATTTACATCGTACAAAGACTATATATATTACCTTCACTGGCTAAAAAAGTGTTATTTTAAAAAGTAAAAAAATTAAGAAATGTATAATAGGTTTCTGTAAAATTGTGTGTCTTGTTTGAGCATCTGTTATTTGCAATACATAATGATAATTCCTTTCTAGCTTTCTTTTTTTTCTCTCATATATATATGTGTGTATGTATTCTTTAGAAATTGGAGTTAGGATGATATGTTGTCGCTATTTGTTTATGTTTTATATATAACTGATGCGCAAACTTGGAAATGCTGGCTTGAGGCAATGTGTCAATCATTTCTCAAAGAATTTTTTTGGGTTGGGATAGAAATGAGTAAATAAACTTAAATAAATGGAAATCACACTGCACTACATTCCACACGATTGCCATTCCACACACAATTAGTTGAACGGTGTGTAAAATTGGTCACTGAAGCATCAATAGATGTGTGTGGCCAGCATCCAAGAGATGACTTCATTCGGTCGAGAATAGAATCCAGTCGATAAGAGCCTGGAGGTGTGCTGTTTATTTCGTACTATAAAGAATATTTTAAAAAGTTAAAAAAGGAGTTAGAGAATCAACATTTTGTAAATTAAGGTCATGGGGCTATATTTATGGGCTTTTATGGTTTTTTTTTTCTTTCTACACATTGTAATAAAAAGAGAATGCACTATTTTTCCAATGATTATTATATAATACAACTATCAAGTGTCTACTGTTTAAATCAAATTATAGTTGAAATACTAAGGAAAAAACATATTAGGTTTCACGTTAAGAGCATAATTAATTGTATATGTTGGCTAGCATCAGTTTGAAATTTTAGTTTCAAATTCATTTAATTTTTGTTGGTGTCCGAAAGTCTTTGCCAAGATTATACTCCGCAGTTATGTTTGTTTCACTTGGCATTTAGACCAATGTTATGTTCTCACATAAATCACAGACGCACCTACAAACACGCACGCAAACAAATATACACAAACGAACATAGACGCACACAAACATACACAGATACACACACACACACAAACGCGCACACACAGATGATTAAATAATATATGTTCTAGCATTAGAAAAGATACACTGTGATGAATTATTGTATTTTATTTTAGAATCAATGTATACATGTTTATAACAATAACAATCAAATAAGAAAAAAATCCCTCATGAGTTCTTTGAATTTCCTGATATTAGAATCATAATTGAATCCTGATTCAGCCTATAGGTTCCTTTTGGCATGCACAACTTTTACATCCGTCTTTGTCCACGCTCAAGACTGACCGCGTTGGACACTTGCACGGATTGGGTGGACATATCTGACACTTACACGTCGGGCAACCGTCGGAGTCCAGTTTAACACTTTTGGCACCAATAACCGGTGGACACTTCAGCAACGGACAAGCCTTTGGCTTGCACTGGCAAATCTCGCAACCGTTGGTGTCGGTCTGTAGTCCGAGCCTGCACTTGAATGTCGGGCACACGGCTGGTTTACACCCTGAATTACAGGTGCAGTTCGGACATCCCATTTCGTCCAAGCGAGTGTCACCATTCTGACATTTTTGAAGTTTACAATCCAGATGTCGGCAATAGGCTGAATAAATTATGATTTAGGAAAATCGATAAAAAAATCATTGTTCAATAGTTTCAACTTTAAAAAGGTCATGAATTACTACTTGTCTTAAAGAAACTAAGTATGTTTCATTTATATATATATAAATAAATATATATATATATATATATATATATATATATATATGTTTAATATGTTCTAAAACGTTTTTTCTTTAAATTAAATATGAATGAGCTATTTTGTAAAACTAATCTGCAGGTAAACGTCTAATGAATACAAACGTGATTCAAATAAGAATACGTTTTTCTGTTGATAGAAGTCTACACTATGACAAAAATGGGTTAGATAGAACACTTCATGAGATTCAGTTGGTTAATCTTACCATATACTGAATAAGTCATCAGTGCCATAAGTAATGATGTTACTATTCTTATTACAAAAGTATGCAATTATGTAGAGTGTTCATTTTCTTTGCAATTTCACCAAAGCTAGAAAACAAAAAGTTTATTAAAATAATTATGTAGAAATAACATCATAATATATGCATCAATATAACACAAATCTACATTATAATATATACTTAGGGCCTAATTGGCTCTTTAATCCGATACCCGTACTGATGCATAACGTGTGTTCCTATCAATGATGTTTACATCAATTTTTTAATTAATACTTACATACATTCCACTCACCTTCGCTGGGTTCAGCTTTTCAGGTAAATTGAACGACACAATTGTCATGGTATAGTTGTGTGTACTACGCACACAGGTGTGTGTGTGTATGTTTGGAGCTTGGCCAACCAGGTCAACATAAGGTCACGGGGTCAAGATTCTAGATATTTAGAGAACATAAATAAGATGTTTATTGTAAATAGGATTGGGTAAGAATGTGAAAGAGAGAGAGCGACGTAGAATGTTCGAGTTGTATGCAAGTAAATAATATAAAGACGATGTTTGGAAGATAAAGGAGTTAGTCAAGTCAGTCAGTTTAGAAGTTCAGTTCAGTTGAGTACAGAGAGAGATAGAGTATTACAGTACAGTTCAGAAGTCAATTCAGAAGTTTTAGTTAATCAGTTGAGTTTATCGTTAATAAGCATTTATCATTGAGTTGAGGAGATTGTCAGTCATTGTGAATTATATTGGATTTATTCTGTTTATATTTTATTGTGTTGTCAATAAATTATATGAACCATGGACATGAATTGAGTTTCTCATTATAAACCAATTCATACAATAAATATCATTTACAACATTGTTACCCTGGGTTCGAAAAATTTGCTCACCCTTGGTCTTGCAATCGTAAACAAATATAATCCAACAATAGAAAAATTAATGCAACTTTGATTATTGATATAGATAAGATGTGTACCATGATAACGTTATTTTAGTGCACTATACAATTAGCGAAGGAAAAAAATATACTTAGGCATAAGTGACTAATAACCACGTAAATATCAATTTCTAAGCATCAAAGTCATTCTAATTTAAATATAGATACATACATACATTTATAAAACAAAGTACCTGAATACAAAAAAAAAGTGAATACTATCTTCAAATATAGCTAACAGATTTGTTGTACTTTCCGATTATTAATATAATTAACTTAAACCACACACAATCATCGAATTGCTTATCCTCTGGCCAGCTTAAATCCCATTAAAACAATCAGTTGTCTGCACATCTCATTGCTGGAATCTGGGTACAAGGCATTTTTTTTTATTCCGTTTTTTAAGACATACTTACATTTTAAGAAAGTTAAGGAAATAACAACATGATAATTAATATATATTCAATATTTATTGTTACGATCGATGTGCCCATTGAATCTAGAGTGTGTGAAATGATCGGTATGATTATATCTATTGTATTGTTAAATGAATACATTGCTTTGAAATTCCGCATGGATTTGTGTAAATCAGTATGCGTCTTTCTTTCTGTGTGTATACGACATGTTTACATTAGCTCGTTCATTGGTTGGTCTATGTTTTCTTACACACAAAAATACATTAACCAAACGATTAAAGACACGTCAGTGTTGTGTATTAGTTTGTGAGTTGCGCAGCAGAAAATTGGCTGCCTGGATTTTATATGTGAGTGTGAGAGCTGTGTTGGGTCAGTTGTTAGCGTGTTTATATGGTATGGCGTGGGTTTGATCGTGCAAGGTCAGAAGATCAAAGTCGTGAATGGAGAGTGACCGGTGCGACCAGTTGAGCATGACTTTTATAAATTTGGTTGAGGAGGGGGGTTTGGAGAGAAAGTGGTTGCATGTGAACGTGGAGAAGGGAATTAATCTACAGTAAAGACTTGATCATATGGGACGTGCTTGTTCACGAGTGTAAAAAGTTGAGCCGTTGATGACATTACTATTTGTCTGGATATCATTATCATATTTTTCCATCATTCTATTTATAGATTTGATGTATTTAATTTATATTATTTGTTTTTCATGCTTCACTTTTCAGGCTTGGTTCACCTAGTATGTCTCTGTACAGCTCTAATGGACCTCTATGTTCACTCCACAGACCAACTGAAAATGGGAGAATCCTGTTGACTCATGTATGTTCTCTCTGTGCGCAAACAAAACTGACGGTAGGTACTTGTCCCACTCTAGAGGACTTTGACTTTCTATTTTTTTATTTAGTGCCTGTTTTAACTTCCAATTATATCTTTCGCACAAACCGTTGCTTTGTGGGTGGTACGGTGTAGTGATTATATGCCCTTTTTTCAAAAGAATCTCCAATTGCTGGAACATTTTTGACGTAAACTGTGATCCTCTGTCTGTGCGCTGATGTTAGTCAGTGGTACGGCCTCAGGCTATCTTATAATGACGTCTACTAATGTTAGGATACACTTATTACTAGGGAGCGACCGATATGCCTTTTACCGATAGTCCGATACCGATATTTTTTCGCCAGCATTTTTACCGATACTGATATTTTGCTATTAATGAAAGGGTGTCTTGCAGATGATGAAGATAAGAAAAACAAAAGATTTGAAAAGACAGACCGGAAGTCCGAAGTCAGAAACACAAACCATGCCTGCATAATCTTAGAAATCTGCATGTTTATTGTTTAAAATTAAACTTATAACAACAATTTGTTGTTTTTACTTTTTACTTGTACACAAACAGAAAAGTAAGATAAAGTTGTAAATAATTAATGTGAAACTAAAAAAGTAAGTATGTATTAATTGTTAATTGTAACTTCACTAACTTGTGAAAGTTGTGATGAAATTAAAATAATTTTCTTCGTTAATCTTTGTAATTTTTACTTAATTTAATTGTAGCTGATTTTTAAAATGTTTGAAAAATTAAAAACACTTATATCAGTAAATCACTTCACTCAGGTGAACAGTTAACTGAAAGTCTGTAAGTAAACTTTAACTCTGTAAACCAAAACCAGTTTAGAGTTACATGTACTAGATTTGTGAAAAAAAAACAATGTATCGGCAGCCAAAAAATGGCCGGTCCGATAGTTAATCGATAGTGCCAATATCGGTCCGATACCGATACCAATCCGGTTATCGGTCACTCCATACTTAATACCTTGAGTTGATTATATTGGTATAGGCCCAAAAAAATTTATGGTCACTTTTTCGAATGGGTTTTCAACGATGTCAATTGCTTCTATCGGATTATGTATATGTTTCTCTCATGGGCCTTTTGCTGACAAGTATCACATCATCGAATGTATGCAGTAATCGTTTTGTGTATTTTGGGTCAGTACTACTGACGCCCCTTTAGCCAGCCAGGTCACTATTGTGGGCTATGCCTAAAATGTTCGCCCAGTACGATTGTGGTGCCACAATTTGTATTGTCGATTTTTCCGGAATAAGACTCCATCTTTAAATAAAAAAAAGTCCTAATCAAGAATGGTCTACACTGTCACAGCGTCAGTGGTATGATCAGGGTCATATTTTGACATGGGCCTATCGGGGTGGGCATCCCTGTAGACCCTCATAATTTGTATCATATCACTGGTCGACTGAGGTGCTCTCTCTCCTGTATAAAGAATGTCAGGTCTTTTAGGCAGAAATGTGTCAGACTATCAATTATAATGAATTCCCTAATGTCTTTGACAGTGTTTCCAACATTGGCACACTGTAACCACTTATCAAAATAATCAGAAACGTATTGACAACAGTCTGGGGGGGGGGGGGTCTTCTTGGGTCGATGAGCGACTGTTATAAAATTGGGTTCTGATTCGAGCAACATTATGGCCGTACGCGTTGCGCAACTCGAATTTCATTTTTATGTATCTGCTGTCATCTGACTTATCTTATTTTTGATGACTGTACTATTTGTCTGGAAATTATTATTAATTTTCCATCATTTTTTAATAGATTTGATGGATTAAACTTATATTATTTCATTTTATGAATACATTGTTCCTATTACCGATTGGATATTTGAAGTGTTCGCTGTTGTGTATTAGCAAGTGTTTTCCCAAGTGTCATTTGGTGCGTGGTGTTCAAGAGGCAGCTGGGATGATGATCTTAAAGAATGCGGACATATTATAATGTATTAACGAAGGAGATAAATTAGAGTCCCAACAAGATCATGTACACAACATCAGTTTAGACTCCATATTTAGTGCACGTTAAACCCTTACACTGAAAATGTTAAACCTTTAGACTGAAAATGTTAAACCTGTAGACCGAAAATATTAAAGCCTTAGACTGAAAATTGAAACCTTTAAACCGAAAATGTTAAACCCTTAGAGTGAAAATTTTAAACCCTTAGTCTGAAAAGGTTCAAACCTTAGACTGAAAATGTTAAACCTTAGAATTAAAATGTTATAACATTAGGACCTGAAAAATCGGCCCTCATTTACCAGTTTATATTACATTGGTGATAGTTTTGTTGTCTCAATATTCGGCCCATTCCTTTGGTAACAAGCATTAGGTCCGACAGTCACTTTAATTCAGCCATCCACAAACACAAACACACACAACAGAAGCACACGCACACACACACAACTGATGGTCATGTGGTTATGCGTTCGACTGTTGACCAGATGGTACCTGGTTCGATCTCGTGTGAGGACCACTGAAATTAGTCAGGTCTTCCCGATATATCTTCCGTCGCGCCTCCATCGTCGTTGCACTATCAGCTATGGTGGGGGGGGGGAGGGATGATAGAGGGTCACCATAAAAACCGTCCCACTAGTGGTTGATAGGATCTCAGAGATTTCATCTCATCCTTACAGGGGCGTCACACACACACAACTGGAACGCCCACATTGAGGAAAATGAATAGTTAAGTTTCATATATAATAATACTCATTTCCAGTGTGCGTTAAATCGAAAGTAAAGAATGAATACAACAGTATTCCAGTTTAAAACACAACCATGAAAAAAATCGGATCTGCCCGAAACCAAAAAATAACCTAACCTACCGATCAAGCCTTTATAAGGGGATATAACTCTATGCAAAGGTTTTGCAGGGTACAGCTAGTATAAGAAATAATATTAAATCACGCACCATGTTAATACCACAGGGCCGATATAAATCATACAAGTCTGAACCACTGTGTTGACAGAAATTACAAATACGTAATACCGATGGCGCCGTGAGTTGACTACTACTTTAAAATCCACAAATACTCTCGGTCGCATCGTCTCACATATCCTAGCTACATTAAGTCGCTATAGGTTGTCATTTAAAACAACGAAATAATACTTTAAAGAAAAATGATTAAAACGTAGGTGTTTTTATTTTGAAATTGATTTATTTACCACTCTGAGTTGTTTGCATACATGGATCTGTGTGTGTGTGTGCAATGGACTTAACACATACAACGTCCGAAAACATATAAACTGGACTTTACAACGATGACAAGGAATGACATATTCAAAATGTTAAACTATTTAAAAAAAAAGAAAACACCATTTCCTCACATTGGCATTGTCAAATGTCTTCGTCCATTTACATTCTAGTTAACAAGTAATTCATAGTCAAATGAAATAAATAACCCTACATTTTTAAACACAACACATGTCTTACGAATGAGAATCGGCAGTTAAACAGAGTTTATATTCGTATATCATTTATATGTAGTGAAATTGTGTGTGAAGATCAAGAATCCGATTTAGTCTTGGGGGGCGCTTGAGGCCCCCCCCTCCCCCCCGGTTGGGCCACTGGCCTAACTAATGCATTTCAAACAATGATTGATTTGTTTGCTTTATCACTGTGAATAGAAATGTCAATAAATTCAATAACATGGTTACATATTTTTGTGCTTAAAACAACAACAATAAAAGTAAAAAACCCATCCGCCCGTTACATTGGCAAACAGGGGTGGGGGGCACATATGTTCACATTATATCTGTGAAAGATAAAATGAAGAAAATTTGAATTATCGTAAAAAACATATTACTATTTTTTTTTATTTCAATTACTAGTTTTACATGCAAAGACAGTTGATAAATGATCTATAAAGCTCCCGTGTCGAGATCTCGCATTACTTAGTTCAAGCTAAAAAAAAAATAAAAGCATTCAAATATATGTTGAAATCTCTTAATTTGCACTTTTATGGAATAAACGGACAGTAGACTTGGGTTAACGAATGGCAAATCATGTATAATAGACTGAAAAAAAAGTAATTTTGTTGAAGAAAGACGATACACACATACACACGCGTAAGGCTAGTAATTTTTTTAAAGATTTTTTTTTAAAGTTGTATGTGGCACTTGAAGTAACTAGACGGGTTACAACTGTTTTGAGGGCTGCGGAGAGTAGAGCTTTCGCGCAGGGAATTGTCCTATGTGTGCCTGCTTTGGGAGATGAGGCCAAATGACGATTATCTGTGCCGCCGCTGTAGAGAGTTTGAAGAAACATTGGTACATTTTTTTTTGAGAGCTTCTGGCGTGCCGTAAATTATGTGGACCGAAGGCGTATCTTGCTTGCCTTTGACCTTATTGAAGATCCCATATCGTGAGGAACACAGCGAGCTCTATCTACCAGGCTCCTGGTGACTTAGTCTCCATTCGTAAATAAACAGAGAGTTCAAAGAGAGAGAGAGAGAGACACACGCAGAGAGAGAGGGAGAGAGAGAGAGAGAGAGAGAGAGAGAGAGAGAACATCAATAATATAAATTAAAAGTGAAAGTAGATAAATCAATGTGGCTAATCAAATAAAGTTTCTCATTTTAAAACAATGTTGTATTGCAGAAATATTTTACCAGAATTCACAAAGATATGGACGTGTGCCCATTTTTTGTGTGAATTTTTATTAATACCGCGCTAATGTATTCCATCTAGACGTCATTAAATGTTTTTCGTTTTGGTAAAGCTATGGTATTTATTTTTGTTTTTAAATATATATTTAAACAGAAGCCGAAGCCTGTTAATGCGAATATATACATTCGTTAGTCGCAACCTTATTTATGTCTCCCCATACCCCTCCCATACCTCACCCCGGAATTTTGTTTTAACAATCAAACTGGTCCCTATTTGTTGTCAGAAACAAGTCAAAGAAGTATATATATATATATATATATATATATATATATATATATATATATATATATATATTAGTGTGGTCCAGAAAACCATACTGAAAAGTTTAAGTTTGTAGAATCATTGCTCCACATGGTTTGTTTTTGTCCATTGGGTATAGGTATTTGGCCTGCAAAATTTCAGGCTGATCGAGCAACATCTACAGGTCAACCCATTATCAACATTACTTGTCTGGTGTCCGCGCTTGCGATTTACGTCCGACTTTGACACGTTATAAATTAAGGTACTCCTCTAGTGCCGCCATCTTGGTATATTTTTTATTGACGTACACTAACCATTTTTGGCACACACAATCAAGTGACCAATAGAAGACCAATAGAATTTTCAAATTGTCAAAAAAAAAATTTTTTGGACTTTTTTAGGTAAAAAGTCTACTTTCTTGACATTTTTTCAAAGTGAAAAAATCTCAAAAAGTATTGCTTATTTAAGAAAGATATTTTGTACATAGATAAACAGATATGTTTCCAACAATCGCTCAATTTTGTTTTTTGAAATATTAAAAAATAAAAAAAATAAAAATTATTTACTAAGGGCCTATGTAAAAACGTGAATTTTATGGGGGGTAGGTTAGAAAAAAAAAGATTAAAAAAGTTCAAAACACTTTTTCGAAAAACAAAATTGAGGAAATGTAAACAATATATTGAAGAACAAGCAAACAAAATTTGATGCTTCTATCTTTAGAAGTTTTGGTAAAATTTCAAAAAGTGTGCGTTGAAAATTTAAAAAACTTGATTTTGAGAAAAACACCTGGTGCTTCATCATCAAAAAAGAAAGTTAAGAATATCTTCCAGTCCCCTGAAGTTGTAGGTGCTTTGGATCGTGTTTGCCTCCCAGACCGTGGAGCTGTGTTTGTTGCTGGAGCTGTTGCACAGGCGCTTGGCCATGACATTTCAGAAATAACATTATCTCGAAGTTCAATCAGACGATCCAGAATAAAAGAAAGACAACGGGCTGCTGCAATGGATGAAAAAAGAATTTTCTTTGGCAGGACCACTATTGCTGCATTGGGACGGTAAAATATTGCCCGACATTGATGGATCAAAGGAAAATGTGGATCGCATAGCTGTTATTGTTACTGGGAATGGCCAGGAAAAACTGTTGGGTATTCCAAAAATGGATAGAGGAACAGGAGAGGCTCAAGTAAATGCTTGCATTGAAGTAATTGAGAAATGGAATCTGCGTTCCCAGATCAAAGGCCTTGTATTCGACACAACAGCTAGCAATACAGGGCTTCATAAGGGCGCATGTGTTGGAATTGAAGAAGCTCTGGGAACTGAAATGGTCTGGATTGCATGCCGTCATCATGTCATGGAAGTTGTCCTTTCAAATGTTTTCAAGTCTCTGTTTGGTCCAGCTGAAGGTCCATCAACTGCACTATTCCAGCGATTTCAGAAACAATGGCCATCAATGAACCAAGATGCTTATTCTACAGCAAGTGATGAACTGTTTCAGGATCCAATAATGAAAAACATGCGACAGGAAATGCTTGTCTATTTACCAGGTGCTCTTGAAAAACAGCACCCAAGGGACGATTATCAGGAATTTTTACGTTTATCCTTCTGGTTTCTTGGTGGACACAAAGACAAGGAGAAATTTCGAGCTCCCGGTCCAACACATCATGCGAGATGGATGGCAAAAGCCATTTACGCACTGAAAATCTTTCTTTTTAAGACTCAGTTCAAGTTGACTGTTCGAGAATCCCAGAATATCACAGGTTTGGCTCTCTTTGTCAGTCTTGTTTATGTAAAACAGTGGAACGAAGCACCCCTTGCAATCCGAGCCCCTCTCAATGACATCGAATTTTTATCAAATCTGAAGACCTATCCGAATAAGACTGTTGCCAGCAAGGCACATGAAGCATTTTCAAGGCACCTCTGGTTTCTCTCTGAACATTTGGTTGGCATAGCCCTTTTAGATGACAGAGTGTCAGCATCAATCAAAGAAAAGATGGTACAAAATCTACTTCGACCAGCATTGGCAGACATCCCTCGGCGTGTAAAGTTGACAAGTGAATCTGAACAGTTGAAATTGGAGGACCTGGTGACAGAAAGGACGACATCTTTCTTTGATGTCCTCATGGAAGAAGGCAAAGAAAAGTCTCAGACATTCCTTAAGAAACCACCAGGACAGTGGACATCTGATCCAGTCTTCAAGAAATTTTATGAACTGGCTGCACACATGACAGTTGTAAATGATGTAGCTGAAAGGGGAATCAGTCTTATTGAGAAATACAATAAAACACTGACAAAGAATGAGGAACAGAAACAGTTTATTCTTCGATTGGTTGCAAACCATCGCAGGAATTTCCCAACTCCATCAAAGACATCACTTATGTCGTCGTCATAGATTATCCACTGTGAAACTGTCAAATTTTAAAACTAAGGTTTTCATTAGATTGTAAGTTTTAGTTACATTTTTTAATTACAACTTTAATTTAATTTCTTAATTTTAATTTACTTTAAAATTTTAACCTTAAGTTTTAAATCGATCATCAACTATAATTGGCAATAACTATTTCATTTGAGATAACCCAAAAAACTGTCAAATGGGTTGACCTGTAAATATTATTTGTTTTCATTAAAATTTTGCACAACTGTTATTAACATAATAAAGAACAGAAATAACCTTGTGGACAACTTAAATCTGTTACTTTGTTTTTCTGGACCACCCTAATATATATATATATAGAAAATATTGTCAGTCGAAAAGGAACCACTACAATTTAAATTGTAATCTTTGACTTAAAAGTTTAAAACGTTGTAACAAACTGTTTACTACTATTAATGCACCATTATTACAAAGTGATACATGGAGAAACATTTAGCAATTAAAAAAAAATACGACATTAGGCAGATCAAGGATTGATTCATGTCGGAAAACTTACATTAACAATCATAGTTTTTTTTTAATGGCTATGGGTTTTGAAATTAAGATGAATATATTAAGACTGTATTTAATATGTGTACAAGTCTTAGTTTATATAAGTATATATATATATATATATATATATATATATATATATATATATATATATATACATTTGAATAGGATACTTTCATTTTTTTAGCCTGAACTCAATAAAACGAGATCTTGACAATAGAGCCGAATAAGTTACATATCACCTGTGTCTTCATGTTTGGGGGTAAACTCACCAGTATGGTGTCGTAGTAAACACTATAATCAATAACTGACAGATGGAGATTTTTTAGATGCAAGACATAAATTACACTGGACAATTTTTCGACGTCAGCTAATTATAGGATCTTTCAGGGACAACAATAATAACAAACTAAATAAAACAATCACAGGAGAGTTTAAATGTCTTTACCTTATCATGACTACACAGGTGCGTCAAATGAAAGAAAAACGAGTGCACGTAAAAATGTGTATGTATGTTTGTGTAGTTTTATAAGCTATGACACCAGAGGGTTTTAAAGTAAACTCATTAACACTGTAAACAACGTTACTGCTGAATGTAATAAATCAAAACTTTGCTTAATTAAAATAGCTTTAAAAGAAAAGAAAACCATGGTGGTGTGTTTAATTTCGTATTTATTGATCAAATGACTTCGCAAAGTTGATTGCTGTTTAAACATCTGACATGCGTCAACTATCAACCACAGAAACCGTAGACCCAGTATTGCAACTAATAAGCTATATTCAGATAACAAAATATGGTTGATTTTCAATTTGAATATTGCCTTTAAACATCTAGTCAGATATTTTGAATAGCAACAAATATAATATGCATTTCAAAGTTCAATTTCCCTGATCTTCATTTCTGTAAAATTAACGCTTGCGAAGTAAGTCGTTAGTTTATTCCAATTTAGACCTTCGCCGTATGTGATACTTCCCCAAGCACCATTCAAGTTAGACACGTGACATTCATTATACCACCACGCTCCTGTGTACAGACTTGCACAGTTTCTTGAGTCTTTATCATTATCCTTGTCAAAAGTACTGAACTGCATATCATTGTGAGTTTCCGATAAATTGTCCGTGGCGTTGCCGGAATATCCGCTTACTTTCAATTGATAATTATCGTTTTCGCTTAAAATGCGAAAAAGCGAATATTGAGCGAAATATCGGACACCCCTGAACCCGAGGTCGATTCTCAGTTGATGTTTTCTTCTGGATGTCAATTGATAAATGTTTTCGTTGCCCAGGTAAAATTCTCCGTCTGCGTAACTTCCGAAACCAAAGCGGTATTCTTCCCATCCTCGGTAAAAGCTGAGCCGTCCGTTTATCCGCCGCTGGAAGATGGTCCAACCCCCGCCGTCAGTCTTTGTGTCGCACATGACTCTGATCCCCGATGAAAGAGTAACGACAACTCTGTCTTCCGTGCTGTTCACATCTTTACATGACACGGGCAAAGAAGAACAACTCATGGACTCTTTATTTTTTACATCTTTTGAGTATTATAAAGAAAAAAAAATGTAAATCTGAATTAAGACATTTGGTGTGAACGGGGTAAAATTATTCATTGTTTTAATAATATGATAACACAATACAAATGTTGTCCCTTCATATTAACACAAAATAACAAGATTTTGTGTACTTTGCAATAAATGCAGAAAAAAGTATCCAATATTTTTATTTGTAGAATGTCTGCATTTAATTAAATAGAAGCTATATGTCTAATGCCCGTTTTACCATCCAAAAACTTAATGGACGCCTATGAACTTAAATGATACACGTCTCGTATGTTTAATAAATTAATGTTTTTGGTAACTATAAATGATCTATTCAATCAAACTTTAAAAGGATCAATATCAGATTGTAGACCAGAATGACTTTTTTAGTTTCTCATGCAGGATATAAGAAGCTATTTAGAAAGATTTGTGTCTATTTAATAAGATTTAGCACACACAGAAAAAATAAATGAAGTATTTCAACAGTTCATGAGCTCTCAACTTATAGACTTGGATAAAAAAAATAGCACTGTTATCGAGTTTTCTATTTCGTATTTTGACATCACTCGTATTATCATGGTGTATTGGTAATTATTTTGCATTGTCCATGAATTTATGATACTTACTTACCATTTGTTACAATTTAAGTGAATCAAGTCTCATTATATTTTGATAGATAAGTGCTGGAAATGATAGACATGGATTAAAGGTAGATAGACATGATCATGGGCGTATTCATGGGGGGAGGGTGGGGAGCCAATTTTTTTTAATATATACGTAATTATATATTTTTTAGAAAAATTCGAAAATTTTAAGTGACTCTGTCCTAGTAAGGTATATTTCTATTCTCAAAATACAACAGCATAAATTTTTATGTAATAATTACCTTTTTCAACTTCAGTGTGAGCATCTGGAAAGAAAATTAACGAACAATAAAATAGTTCCTATCAGACATAATAAACAATGATTTTACGCAACAAATCAAATGATTATATACAGTTTTAGTAATACTGAAGGATATTTTTTTTGGGTTTTCAAAGAAAATACAATTTTAGATATAAGAAGGGTTTTTTTTTTTTATTATGATATGTAAGGCAGTTCATATTTGTGCCAAAAATAAAATAACATCACATTTTTAGATTTAGAAAAATTATTAAAGCTAAATGATAGCAATAATCCATATTTAGAGTTTGTTGTATGGGAGGATGAAAAGGTATTGTTTAGCCATATTCTATTAGCTTTAGTGAGTCCTTAATACAAGGTTGTGACATTTTCCTTCATAAAATGCCATTTGTAAAAGTATATATATATATATATATATATATATATATATATATATATATATATATATAAGGCAGTCTAATGATTAAAGATGCCATATGTAAAAGTCTATATATAGGGCAGTCTACTGATTAATATGCCATATGTAAAAGTCTGTATATCTACTTATTAATGATGTCATATGTAAAAGTCTTTATATAAGGCTGCCTACTGATTAAAAATGTCATATGTAAAAATCTATATATAGGGCAGTCTATTAATTAAAGATGACGGATGGTCGTGCGGTAGAACGCTCGACTGTCGACCTGAAGGTACCTGGTTCGATCCCCGGTGAGGACCAAGGATATTTTTCAGGTCTTGGCTCAAGTTCCCGATATATCTCCCGTGGTGCCTCCATGGCCATTGCACTACCGGCTATGGTAGGGATGAAAGAAGGGCACCATAAAAACCGTCCCATTAGTGGTTTATAGGATCTAAGAGATTTCATCTCATCCTTTCAGGGACTTCACACACTAATTAAAGATGTCATATGTTAAATGTATGGTGCTTTGTAAAAGTTTTAATAAGGGAATTATCGTGGCTGGATCCAATATATTATCAGAAATGATGGCTAGCGACTTGTCAAATGTAACTAAAAGATTATATTTTTTGTTACACGTTCTTCATTTAGTGCCCGCATTTCGGCAATAATGTAATCTGTTTTGCCCCTACGCCTATTCAGAAAAAAAAAATAATGTTAATAGCTAATAGTAAACACTTTATAGAGTGTACAATCGAAAAAATTGGTATAAATTGAAAATTCAATGCATCAGATAACTTACCACAGTTTTGTTCATCAGAGTTATCACTACAATCTTTGAAGCCATCACATCTTTCTTCTTTCATAATACATACATTGTTTGTACATTTCCACTTTGTCTCATCACACTCATCTACAGGCTCTGGCATTAACAGATTTAAAGGATAAATATAGGTCATTATTTATGTTTTTGATATTTTCAAAATATGTCTGTCTTTAATAATACAAAAAAAAATCTTTTAAATATCTCATCAATTAACACTTACTAACATATTAACTTTTTCTTAAATGATACACGTCTCGTATGTTTAATAAATTAATGTTTTTGGTAACTATAAATGATCTATTCAATCAAACTTTAAAAGGATCAATATCAGATTGTAGACCAGAATGACTTTTTTAGTTTCTCATGCAGGATATAAGAAGCTATTTAGAAAGATTTGTGTCTATTTAATAAGATTTAGCACACACAGAAAAAATAAATGAAGTATTTCAACAGTTCATGAGCTCTCAACTTATAGACTTGGATAATTTACCAGCTTTGCTTTTTTGCACTGAGATATTTGATATTGTTTTATATATAATTTATTTTAAACTTAAGCTGAACGTTACTATTAGAGTTTAAACCAAGCCATACATCTATGGACAGACAGATGAGAATAGAGGTAGGAAAAAGGCCCTAGTTGTTGAAAAAATAAACTAATTATAAAAAATTAATTTTGTAAGTTATAATATATAAAATTATTATTTTAGCATTATATCACAGAATATGTTATCATATAGAGAAATGTAAAGTTGGATTAAAAGAACAACCATGTGCTAAAATAAAACAAAATATGAGCAAGTGATAAAAATATATAATTTCAATACAATTCACATTACAATAATCAGTTATAAAAGAAATGATATGCAGCCATTAATACTTTTCGAATAATGTTTTAAGTTTCAACACACTTCATGTCTAGAGATAATAAATTACAACACATTTAAAAGTAGCTTAATACTATGATAAGCTACATTCCATTTAATACAATACACTTTATTTAATAGTGTTAAGAAGTTGAAAAATAAAATGTCACCAAACCACAAAGCTCATCACCCACCATCAATAACACACAACAGTATTCAGATCTTGATTAAGTTGTACTCCGTTAATTATTGGCCATATAATTTTACTTTAAATGTATTTTTTTTTTTAGAAAAAATCGAAAATGTTTAAAGACTGTCATGTTTAGATATATTTCTCTTCTCAAAATAGAACAGCATAAGTGTTAATGTAATTACCTTTTTCAGGTTCACCGTGAGCGTCTGGAAAGAGAATTAACGAACAATAAAACAGTTCATATAGCATTTTAGGTTATTATTCTAATTGTAATGGCCAAACCTTGCACATGTATATATATATATATATATATATATATATATATATATATATATAAATTGTAGAATAATTCTTGGCTTTATAATTTTTAGTATAATTGTTTGCACTATGTGGACTCTAATTCTTGTCCTTTATTTTACCTTAGTCATAAAACAAGTGTCGAGTTTTAGGTTAACTCACCCGCTCTTTGTAGATTGAAGTTAATTTGTTCTATCTCTACTTTCCCCAATACATTGCAGTACAAGTAGTAAAGTAATAAAATGAAAACAACATCTATATATATATATATATTTATATATATATATATATATATATATATATATTTGCGGCCCGGGGTCTCATGCATGAAAAGTTTACAAGTTTTTCTAAAATGATATATACTGAAAGACACGACATTGCTAAAATCAAATATTTTTCACATCCTGTCCTTCCTTATGTCAACAAGTGTCATTTCAAACCCATCTCCCCCCACCCACCCACTAACCCACCCAACATAAGGATGCATTTAATGGACGAGCCATTAATGACCGACACACAGTTTCATAAAAGTGGTTTCTACAATCTTGATTGTAACAAGTTATTGTCCATTAAATAATTGACCAATTTAGACCCCGACTGTTAACAATTGTCAAACTTCCGGTAATTCCCCAGATTTTTAACAGACAAAAACGGAAAAAAACTGTTTGACTACCACCCTGTCGCCCCCTTTCCCATACATAACGTTAAACAGTTCAAACTATTTATTCGTAGCTATTCGACCACCACAGTATCTGGCATACAAAAACAATTACTTTACGCAACGAAATAAATGATAAATGATTATAGATAGTTTTAGTAAGACTGAAAGATATAAAAAAAATGATATAAATTGAAAATTCTATGCATCGGACAACTTACCACAATTATGTTCATCAGAGTTATCACTACAATCCTTGAATCCATCACATCTCCATTCTTTCCTAATGCATACATTGTTTGTACATCTCCACTTGGTATCATCACAATCGTCTAGAGGCTCTGGCATTAACAGATTTGAACGATGATAATAGATCATTATTTATGGTTTTCATAAGTTCAAAATATGTCTGTCTTTAATACTACAGATAAATCTTTTAAATATCCCATCACATAAAATTTACACACATATTAACTTTTACTTAAATAACACACGTCTCGTACGCAGGCCCGTAGCGTGCGGCGGGGGGGGGGGGGGGGCCGGCCCCCCCCCTTTTTTCTTCCCCCCCCCTTTTTGCTCTTCTTTGTTAAAAATAATATCTGCCCCCCCTGCGGTTGTTTTTTCACCCCCGGGGGGCGGGGCTCGTATATTTAATACATTAATACAACATACATTTTATTTTTAAATGATTATATTTCTTTAAAATTCGGTATGTGCTTGTGTCATTCAGAAAGATAATTTCTTTCTGTATGTAAACGACATGTTTATATTAGCTTGTTTATTGACTGGTTCATGTTTTCTTACAAAAAAAAAATCAATTAAAACATTCAAGCTTAAACACTCCACATGATGTGAAAGTTAAATCCTAATATTGAAAAAAGTTATACCATAAGTCCGTTCAAATAATCTGCCTTCATTTATCCGTTTTATCTACCATTTGCCATAGTTTTCTAAATATCCAGCCATTCTTTTAGTAACAAGCAATAGGACACAGACACACACACACATAATAGAAACACACGAACATCAGAAACACCCACACACAACATAAACACACACACCAAAACAGGCACACACACAACATTAACCCGCACACACAATCAGAAACACACACGCGTAAAAGAAACAAACGCAACAGAACTTAACATAACACAGAAACACACACACACACGCATTACAGAAACACATACACAAAATACAGAAACACACACACAAAATACAGAAACACACACACACGCACAACAGAAAGTAAGTAAATACTCTCGCAAGTTAACACTCCATTAAATACAATAAAATTCACATTATAGTATAAGAAATCGAAAAATACAATTTCACTTTGTAAATCGGCTACCTATTTAAATCTAATATGCCTCAGAGCTTTGCGATTGCTTGTCATTCTAGAGCGCGGTTCTCATTTTTTTTTCGCGACTGTAACCCCAAAAGGTGCGAAAGTAGGAACACATCGGTACCCCTTACATATTGGTTCTTTAAACTCTTGCTTGATTTAAACGAAAATGATATGTCTCAGTATACCCATGCATAGGCTATCTCTTGGGGTACGCGTAGCACCGGTTGAGCACAGCGGTTCTAGAGCCATTGTAAATAAAATAGGCTCTATTTACTTACGATTAGTCAACAAAATCAGAGTGTGTCAAAATCACACTTTTGTCAGTAAGACAAAAAGTGTCAGGAAAAAAAAAATTGATATAAGTTAACTTCTTTACCTTCATTGATATTAGCTTGTTCAGTAACTTAAAACCATATTAATAAAAAAACAAAAATCACGTTTTTTATTACTAGTGTATTAAATCAAACTATATTTTTGTATATTGTATTCAACTGATTAGTAAAACATACGTTTTAAGTCGTTCTGTTTAGTTATATTAATACTAATATAGATAATTATATACACCTGAATAGGTATATTGGTAAAATTACTGAGACGAAATAATTATTATAAATCATATCATGACATACCTGTGTCGTTCCGTATATATATATATATATATATATATATATATATATATATATATATATATATATATATATATATATATATATATATATATATATAAATATATATATATATATATTTATATATATTGTCCCAAGTTATGATACATGGATGCAACTTTGTATGAATTAGAAACCTTATATATGTATTGAATTTTATGCTCGAGCAAAGTATATTTTGATTCCCTGTTAAAGTAACAATAGTTTCTGTATGTTACTTTACATTAATGTTACTTACGAGTCATCACAGTTGATACAAGTGTTGATATTAAGAATGTGGCTGACCATATGTATATGTACTTCATTTTATCAGCTCAACATGAAAAAGCAAAAATTCTCCTATGAGTGAAAGAAAAATTATAGACATTGTCATTATAATAGTACAGAAAGAATTCAAGACTTATTAAAGAAAAAAAAATTGTGCATACAATGTTCACTCTGCTTTTACTTTATCATACGACTACCAAAACAAAAAAAAATGTACAGCAGTAGGCCTAAATGAGTTGTAACCATGGGCGTCGCTAGGAATTTTTCCAGGGGTGGGGGGGCAAAAATTTTCCAGGGGGGGGGGGCAAATAACAACTGTATGACATTTTTTTTTAATGTAAGGGGAGGGGGAAATGCCCCCCTCTTATATGACATTTTTTCAAAATGTAGGGGGGGGGGGCGAATGCCCCCTCCCTCCCATGAATACGCCCATGGTTGTAACCATACAATTTTTACAAAGACTGATACAATATCAGTTTTAACCAAAGACATATTGCAAAGACTTATACAATATTGGTTTTGACCTTAGATCCATTAAAATGACAATTACATTAGTAATATATATATATATAAGAAGATTGCATTTACAATGATATTGTTAATTTTTCTTAATAATGATATAAAGATAAATTAAATAATATTTTGAACAAAATTATGTATAAAAATATGTGACTAATGAAATTATTATTTTTTCATAGTTTGAATAGAGGTAAGCTAAATATTTCTTTTTAAAACACGTAACAAAATACCTGAATAGAAAAAAAAAAAGCACCAGCGAAATTGTAAGCTCCAACTCAAACAACAGTTTTCTTAAAAAATTGGTTGCTTTGTAAAAAATATAATTAACTAAAGTGTAATTAAAACTTTTAATCGAAACAAACACTTGCTAGTGAACAAAATTAAAATCAGCAGAAATATTTATCGATATCGATTCTGTTTGTCACTTACATTATAAAGGGATTGTAACTTTTTAATGTAAAGGAGTTCTACAACGGTCAGGTTCACAGTTATAAACTAGTAAAGGGAAATGAACAGAATTGAATATAGTATTAAGTTTTAGATATAAATATTAATTGTTCCATATTGTTTCTTGCACGTTTGTTTAATAAATAAAATATTTATAAATACTTATATTAATAAAGGCAAAAACTATTTTTTTTTCAGTACGTTTAAATGAAAGTCTTTTATAAAAAAGAAATAAAAATAATGCGATGTTAATTTAATGAATAAAGAAGAGATAATGTATTAAACGACTTACAGTTGACATACTAAGACAAATATTGGGTTAAACGTCCAGAGTATATTGAATTGTTTATGTTGGCTAGTTTCAGTTTAATATTTCAGTTTTAATTTTTGTTCGTGTCCGAAAGTCTTTGTCTATGATTATACTCGGCAGCCATGTTTGTTTCGCTTTGTGTTTAGACCAGTGTTACGCCATTACACAAAACACAGAGGCATACTCAGACCAAGACACAAACACAGACACATAAACACACACAAACACAGAGAATCACATTAACACAGACACAGACACAAACACAGACACACAAACAAACACAGACAATTACATTAACACAGACAGAAACACAGACAAACACAAATTTCAATCATACAGGTTTTAACATACGAAAAGAAACACTGTGTTGGGTCGGCTTTTATTTCATAATAAATGTGTACCATGTACATGTGTATAATAATAACAATCAATAACAAAAAATAACCCATGAGTTCACTACTTTGAATTTCCCGATATTAGAATCATAATAGCATCGTAATTCAGCCTATCGGTTCCTTTTGGCATGCACAGCTTTTACATCCGTCTTTGTCCACGCTCCAGACTGACCGCGGTGGACACTTGCACGGATTGGGTGGACATATCTTACACTTACACGTCGGACAACCGTCAGCGTCCAGCTTCAAACTTTTGGCACAAATGACCGGTGGACACTTCAGCAACGGACAAGCCTTTGACTTGCACTGGCAAATCTCGCAGCCGTTGGCGTCAGTCTGTAGTCCGAACCTGCACTTGATTGTTGGGCACACGGCAGGTTTGCACCCTGAATTACAGGTGCAGGTCGGACATCCCATTTCGTCCAAGCGAGTGCCGCCGTTCACACATTTTTGAAGTTGACAGTCCAGAGGTCGGCAATAGGCTGTATAAAGTATGAAAAAGGAAAATCATTAAACAAAAGTCGGCAATAGGCTGAATAAAAGAATAAATAGGAAAATCATTAAACAAAAGTCGGCAAAGGCTGTATAAAGGAAGAAATAGGTAATTCATTAAACAAAAGTCGGCAATAGGCTGTATAAAGTAAAAAATAGGAAAATCATTAAACAAAAGTCGACAATAGGCTGAATAAAGTATGAAATAGGAAAATCATTAAACAAAAGTCGACAATAGGCTGAATAAAGTATGA
>JAGDYQ010000434.1:162195-173053 GCA_021962125.1 Bulinus truncatus | reverse complement strand
TTTTAGAATTAATTTGGGGGGGATGCAGCCCCCCCCCCCCCCCTTGGTTACGGCCTTGAACATAGCCTTTAAACAGAAAATGACTCTACACTAAAATCGCTACCCGACAAATATGTGAGGATATTCGAGGTCCTTATCGAAAAAGGGTTTGGTGGACTGATATGTTATATTTCTGTGAAGAGGGCACTGATTTTTTTTTAAATAGATGATTGAAATGAGAGGGTGATTGGAGGTCAATGCTTGTTAACATGTTCGTTATCTGATGTTAACATGTTCGTTATCTGATGTTAACATGTTCGCTATCTGATGTTAGCATCTGATGTTAACATGTTCGTTATCTGATGTTAACATGTTCGTTATCTGATGTTAACATGTTCGTTATCTGATGTTAACATCTGATGTTAACATGTTCGTTATCTGATGTTAACATGTTCGTTATCTGATGTTAACATGTTCGTTATCTGATGTTAACATGTTCGTTATCTGATGTTTGAATGGTCCCTGCTCATCGTTCTGCTGTTCTTCTTTATTTTCATTTTCCAGATAGCTCTTGTGATGACAAGACTAAATGTCAATATCAGTGTCACTGTGAGCAGCCATGCATTGGAAATGACAGCACCTGTCCTCAGATGTCAAAATGCTCAGTTGGATGGTTTGGTTTAAAATGTCAATATCGTAAGTTCAACGGTCAACTATTTTTATAACTTTACGTTTTTTTTTTTTGGTTTCTGAGAGACTATTGATTAATCTAATTCAAATCAGAAGAGAATCATCTATTAAACCTTACCTAATTCCGTTAATTATTTTTTTTTCGCCAGATCTTCTCGCACGAAAATGTACAAATTTTAAATAAATTATAACTATTTTATATATATATATATATACTAGCTGTACCCTGCAAAACCTTTGCATAGAGTTATATCCCCTTATGCTTGATCGGTAGGCTAGGTTATTTTTTTGGTTTCGGGCAGATCCGATTTTTTTTATGGTTATATTTTAAACTGGAATACTGTTGTATTAATTCTTTACTTTCGATTTAACGCACACTGGAAATGAGTATTATTATATTATATATCCATTGGCACTCATAGAAGATCGAATCAGAGACCTGGTTCAGGTCAACAGTCAAGCGCTTTACCACACGGTCAGTCGTCCCCCGATTTAGTTGGTAGCAGGGATTTGTTTAATATCGAGGGGCGACGGGTGGGGATGAAGGGGGGTAACCGTCCGCCACCAGCGATTGTCTTTTTCCCCAACATTAGAAACTTTGTGCGTAGGAACGGGGCGGTACTTTCTAAATTATATAGGTCATGTTTAGTTTTAAATGAATTCTTTTTTTTTTTATTAATTAATATGTCGCCGGTATTCATTGTTCTGTACAGCTTAAATCTTTAGATATCGACGGTAGGTAAACTATGATCGGTGGGGTAAGAGGGGAGGGGGGGGGGGTCACAAAAGAAAATATTAAGCTTTATTTTCAAAATACAGAGGGAGGGAGAAAAAAAGGAACAAGCAGGGCTCAATTTACCGCCGGAGATATCCTCGGCACCGAGAACTATAACCCCCCCCAGCTCTGTTTTAGCTAATTTATCGCAGCCGGGGATGAAATCATAGACATCTGTCTCCGGCTCTGCTTTTAGCTAATTTATCCCAGCCGGGGATGAAATCATAGACATGTATCCCCTGATCTTCTTTAACTATTTTATCCCAGCCGGGGATGAAATCATAGACATGTATACCCTGATCTTCTTTAACTAATTTATCCCAGCCGGGGATGAAATCATAGACATCTGTCTCCGGCTCTGCTTTTAGCTAATTTATCCCAGCCGGGATGAAATCATAGACATTTATCCCCTGATCTTCTTTAACTAATTTATCCCAGCCGGGGATGAAATCATAGACATGTATCCCCTGATCTTCTTTAACTAATTTATCCCAGCCGGGGATGAAATCATAGACATCTATCTCCGGCTCTGCTTTTAGCTAATTTATCCCTGCCGGGGATGAAATCATAGACATGTATCCCCTGATCTTCTTTAACTAATTTATCCCAGCCGGGGATGAAATCATAGACATCTATCTCCGGCTCTGCTTTAGCTAATTTATCCCAGCCGGGGATGAAATCATAGACATTTATCCCCGGCTCTGCTTTAGGTAATTTATCACAGCCGGGGGTGAAATCATAGACATTTATCCCCGGTTCTGCAGAATTTCTTTCTCATCCCCAGCACTGGTTTTTTTTTTCTTAAATCGAGCACTGGCCACAAAGTATTATTGTGACTTTAGCCTCCACCCCCCCCCTATACCCGTTAAAAAAAAGTTTTAGTCCAGGGGACTATGTTATAATGTATTTTCATCAATAGGGAATCTATTTACTGCTGGTGAGGTGAGTGTTACAACGTTACCGGCAAAACACATTTCCAATTTGACTGACAACGATGTTGATACTTGCGTCACAGATGTAGACTTAATAACAATTACCTGGCATAAGACACATCGACTCACCTGGCTAAGATTGGTCAAAAGTAGTTTGTGTAAGTTTGTTTTCATTAAAAAATAAATAAGTACATACTATCACATATATGTTGATACGTATCGAATACATCATCGGTTAGCCTGGCGTACATTGCGTGTGTACGTGTGCATAATTTGTAAAGATGGTCAAAGGGATACAACTCAATTTATAAGGAGTCACTTGCCTGTCCGGGTACCTGGCCTTTGATCTAATTTTATATATATCATTAGAATTTATTATAAAGACATATTAATATTGGCATATTGAAAGAAAAAAATAATCTATTCCAATGAATTCAGCTCAGATACTTAATTTGACCCTGCATTACAAAGAGGCAAATGTTTCTTCAAGTAAGGACTTTGTTCCGTGCAAACAAGTGCAGTTGTATCTGGCCAATAACAGAACTCTGGACGTCAGATGCCTTCATGACATCATCACTTCATCCATACAGATTCAAGGGAAAATATTAAGTCTGTGTTCGCTTTATATAAGTGGAGGTAGACAGATACATTATCAGTATATATATATATATATATATATATATATATATATATATGGTGGGCCAAAAAAAGTGAGAACATCATATAACATAGGAATTATTTAAAGAATATGATTTAATTTAATGTATTGTTTCATGTAATTTTGTTTGCAAAGTATTTAGCCAATCAGAAATCCAGTTCAATGTGTCCTCCTTGCTTATCAACAATTTTTTCTAAGCGTACAGCTAAACAAACTTTGATATAATTATATTACCGTCTACGTTATGTTCTCATTTTTTTTTGGCCCACTCTGTATAACCACTGAATATACGAATATTTTGCTATTTGAGTTTTAAAAAATGCACAGTACGCGTTGTTTTAACTGTACAACAAAAACTATATGCCTGCAGTTTATGAATTATATTCACTTTTTATAATTTATATGTAAGGGAGGCTTACATTTTTCTTTAATAATAATAATAATAATTCGATGTTTTTTTAGGTCGCAATTTCGCTTACATGCAGAGATCCGAACTTTCAACCACTCATGTAGATTTAGGAATAACGTACGGCGGGGACAAAGCTGTAGATGGTTACAAACCCATGTGTGCTGTCAGTGCTCTGGAGGATAAATCGCCAACACTGACTGTACTGTTACAGGAGCCCATTATTATCCAAAGAGTGCTTCTGCACACTGCAGGTTAGTTTTAAAAAAAAGCTGAAATGTATCTAATGTCATCTTTACTGTAGTTTATCTTGGTTTGATTTCCAAAATAAATGTAACGCACATAAATCTACGTATTTGTATTATCGAAGTGTTAAGAGAATGAAATTTGTATTCTGTTTCAATATACAGACGTACTGTAGGTACATATATAAGCTCTAGTCTATCTGTTTCAATATACAGACGTACTGTAGGTACATATATAAGCTCTAGTCTATCTGTTTCAATATACAGACGTACTGTAGGTACAGATATAAGCTCTGGTCTATCTATTTTAATGTGTTTATGTAGGTAAGGTTAAAGGTGCTGTATTCTGACAGTTCAGGGCCGTTCTAAGGATGTGCGGGGTCCGATTTGAAGCGTTTTTTTTTTCGCTACAGGTAGGGAACGAATGTATGTATCTCTATCTCCCGTCGTGAACCTCTCTCCACCCCCCACCCCACCAGGTGCGGGAGATGTTTAATACTTTTGGTAGCCAGCACTTTGTTTTAACAAATGCAGTTATTCTTTGTATGACTTATGTTTAGTTTCTTTTAAATTAGAACTATGTTGTGCAAACTTGTCAAACCGTGTGTTTAAAAATACTTTCTTAACGTAGGGCCCCTGATGCGCGAGGCACAATCGGAAGCAATTGCTCTTAAGGCGGTCTAAATGTGGGCCGGTATCTATGTTGATGCATATTGTAGGCAAGTTTAGAAACTGGATTCTTTTCTATGCAATGTATACTGTAGTTTCAAAGTTGGATTTATTTGCAATTTCGTGGGATTTAAATTTTCTATATTAATCATGTCCATATATTACTAAAAATCAAGTTGGTCTGAATTATAATTACGTCTATAGATTTTAAAGGGATCTGGACAGTTTGAATTTTAAATATTAATGCAGGTTGTTTTTTTTTTAAATTTATTGAAAAATAGAAATTTCATATTTTCTATTTATAGATATCAACAACTTAAATAAGTGTTTTATTTTTATACACTGATAATAAAAATAAACGATTTCGAATAACATTTAGGTCAGTTTATAGATAAAGAAACTGTGACGAGCTAATGTAGATATAGAGACTGAGACAATCCCCTTCGACGTTTTAATATAATAGATATCTAAGAATTAGGATTAATACGAATAATATTGACAAGGTGACAAGGTTGGGAAACAATAGAATAATAGACTAGACAGCAAAGGTGTGAAGACCAGGAGGCAACGTCGGACAGGCTAGTAGGGTATCAATGACGACCAGGTGACGCTCCTAGAAAGATAAGATAGTTAGGACAATACTAAAAGGACTGTGGCGTACTTAAGGTAATAAGGGCACGGACGTTAGGGGTATAAATAGGGGCTGAATTCGGACATTAGTTAGTTTTGAGGAGTTAGAGAAGAGAGATCGTTTCGAGTCATAGTTAGAGAGAAGTTCTTAGTTAAGGAGAATTCTTAGTAAAGAGACGTTTAGAGATAGTTACGAGAGCGACGAGAATAGTAAAGCGATCTTGTAGTTAGTCAGAGTTGAGGCAGAGCAAATTACTGTGGATTTAAATGTGTATTCATTTATGGACTTGTTGTATTCTGATGTACATTTATGTAAATAAATCGTTGTACTGACAACGCATCGAGTTTGATTGGTTTTCGAGTTGTGACAAAGGAGCGAGCAAATAAGAGTGAAACAGACAGACATTAAGCTAAATTGACACCTCTACGTTTGAGTTAAAACATAAAACTCATAACATAAACCAAAGGGCCTGAGACGTTTATAGAGCATAACCAAAGAGCCCGTAACATGTATGAAGCATATAGAAAGAGCCCATAAAATTTATGGACTAAAAGAAAAAGGATCCGTAACAGAAACGTTTACCCTTTTAAAACATTTCTCTCTGTGTCACTAGTTCAATATATAATTCTTTGAAATGCATTTGCGTTATTTTTTTAAGTCATATAATCCTTAAAAATGTATCCAAATAATCTTTTTATTCAGGCATAAGTCAACAAGGCCTACGTCATTTCAGGCTTAATATATCAAATAGAGCTAACGACACATCATTTAGCTACACAGATAACTCAGCCTACGCAAAAACGTTACATGAAGTAAATGTGGATTCTGGGGAACAGCTACAGAGAGTCGATATCGGCGCTGACGTAAGGATGATTCTTTGCGAAATAGAAGTTTTTGGTGGTAAGCTGCTAGTGAAACCCATTTGCTTGTTAAAAGGGATACAGAAAGATGGAGAAATAAAGATTATTTTTCTTAATTAGTCCACTTAGCATAACAATGTTTATCTTTTCATGTTCTAAGCCACTAGCTAGCGGTCAGTTTTTGGATATGTAGACACCACACCGCATATGAGACTTGGTTGCAGGGATTTGAACTCGTCCAGTAGAGCTTTCAAACAAAGCGCCACCTACATACCCAGATAGAGATATACAGACAGTGCAGGATTTACTTATGAACTACACAAGCTATAGCTTAGCCCCCCCCCCCCCCCAAAAAAAAAAATGGGCTCCACAAAAATGTGCTTGGCACTGACATATAATATCTAGAGTTAAAAGAGCCCCATCTTTCTAATAATTTATGACCTTATCAAGTCTCGATCCGGCCCTGTATACAGACATAGCCTGTGCAAACATTTAAAAAAAAAAGAATAATTTATGTATTGAAGCTGGTAGTGATTGAAGTCATTCATATATATTTACCCTAATCGTACAATATAGCTGTTTTAGCGATCAAACGTATAAAAGTTCTTTGATTATTTGTAAAAATAAAAAAAAATGTACAAGGAACACATTCACAGAATGAGCAGCAAAACTATTAACCTTTGAAATGAGTAGACCAATTTAAATTCTTACTACATTGCGGTAGTTGGTATGGTGTCAATGGATTGGTTCATCGGTTAAACGCATTGTTATTTGAATGTGCTCAGATAAAGTTGATGGTGTATCGCTAACTTCAGAAACAAAGTTGATGGTGTATCGCTATCTTTAGAAACAAAGTTGATGGTGTATCGCTAACTTTAGAAACAAAATTTCGTTCCATTGAACTTAAATAAACAAAACTAGAAATTCCTTTTTTTTTTTACTGTCATTAAAATAAAATGTATTCTAATGTTTTGTTTAATTATTGTATTAAAAAAAAAAAACAAAAGCAACTGTCTTAGTTTGAAAGGAAAGGCACATATATATTTTTTTGGGTGCATCAGATAGTGCACAGGTGCGATGGGCATGGGGCACCAATACCTACGGGACCCTCAGAATATTGCACCTTCAGAATCTATTATCAATATAACTCTTCACCACCCTATTCAACATCATTGTATATAATTTATATTTATTAAACTGTGAGCTAAATATACATATTTCAACTCTGAACATATACATTTGTAATGCATTCATCTTTACGACATCGCTACAGAATTCGTCTATTTTTCTTCATTTCGTGGTGATTGTTGTGACGATGTAGCGGAAGAAAAGTAAAACCTTATAATAAAAAAAAATTGAATAGAAATGTTTCGTTGCAAAAAGCCACAATGAATGAAAAAATAGTTATAAAAAAAGCAATTTCAAATATATTTATATATTTTTTTTTTTTTATTTATAACAGAATGTCCACCTGGAAAATGGGGTTTAAGGTGTATAAATGATTGTCCTGCACATTGTAAAAGTAATTGTCATATTGATGATGGATCTTGTAATACGATCTGTATAGGACCACAAAGCAATATAACAGGTAAGAGAAAGCTCATTAAGTTTCATGTTGAGTAAAATAAATTTCTCTAGTATTATAAACGTCTGAGAAATGTATAAGTATTATTATAAATGATGTACATAGTCTGTTTCGATGGCTGGATTGATTCTAATGACTGATTCGACAGTATAAGCTGAATAGATTGTATAGCCTGTTGACTGAATAGATTTTATAGAATAAAAAGTATGTATAGACTGGTACAGCATTAAACAGACGGAATAGATGGTAAAGATGGAATATATTGTGTAGACTGCAAAGACGAATAGTTTGTATTGACTGAAAAGATTGTATATAGACTGCAAAGACTGTATAGGCAAATAGTTTGTATTGACTGAAAAGATTGTATTATGTTGGCTGAACAGAACGCAAGCTATTACTGAAAAGAAAAACGTCAACAATTTTTTTTGTTTCGATATACGCGTCATTCATTTCCGAAAGCTGAACTACAGATTAAGCAAAGTATAATGATTATACGAATTTTGCGTTAGAATACGTTTGTCTTTTTCATGGAAATAAAGCGAAGAAATTCATTTGAATGCAATGAAATATTTTTCTTTTTAACAAGGTAAGTTGCATGGTTTATGTGTGCCATTTAATAAAAAAATTATAATTTTCTATAAAATACTAAAAACGTAAAAGATTACATTAAATAGATTACAAAAGAGATAACAGTTGAATAAACTTGATAACTCTTACTTTATCTCATATCTATGATAATATTGCTACCTGTCCATTATTTTAAACTGCTAAGTTTTATTTTATTTCTAATTGTACAATTATATGTCTTCATTTTGTAAAAATCTCAAAGGAACTTCAAGTTTTGTTTACTATGTAAGACAGCACAAGTTGTCAAACACAACAAGACGTGACAATTATTCGTAAGTGTCTAATAAATATTCTTTCTGCTCATAAAGTGAGATATTGTATAACAAGTGCTGGTTATATCGTCTTGTTATATCATTTCTACCAGAAGATGAAAAACATAATCTTCCCTGCAGTTTGTCAATAATGGTAAGTAAAAATTATTCTGCACAGGGATAAATTTAAAGTTGGCTTTTTTAAAAAAAAAAAATTGCATTTTAAAACATCACAAGAAGTTCTAGATAAGACAAATGTTTCCACTCAGATGTATATTTAATAATTTAAAGTATTAATTTCTTTTATCCATCTTAACTCCTACATATTTTTTTTCCAAGTCCCTGTAAGGAGGAGATGTTTATCTCTCAGATCCTATGAATCACTAAAGGGACGGTTTTATGATAACCCCTTCTTACATTCTCACCATAGCCGAGAGTGCAATGGCCATGGAGGCACCACGGGAGGCATAGTTAGATGACAGGGCACACTGGGAGTTGAGCCCAAGACCCACATCATGCAGGTCGGGCTTTAGCACGAATATCCGGCTCATTGTAGGACCCTCAGCTCCCCCCCCCCCCCATATCTGTTTGTGTAGAGCTCCCCACCAAAGGCAATGGTGAAATGTCATATAGGTGACATACGTAGATGGCACAAGGCCCACGTCTCCATGACAAAAGTAAGGTAGTCATTTTAAACAGAATGGATGTGGAGAACTTTCACCAGAACCTACACAAAAAATCTGAAGGTTCTCACTGAGGTACGAACCCGGGATCCATCCGGTCGACAGTCAGTTCCTCTACACTGCACGATCATACATCCCAATTATGAGCTTATGTGCTAATACTATAAACATGAGCCTATGTGCTAATACTATAAACATGAGCCTATGTGCTAATACTATAAACATAAGCCTATGTGCTAATACTATAAACATAAGCCTATGTGCTAATACTATAAACATAAGCCTATGTGCTAATACTATAAACATAAGCCTATGTGCTAATACTATAAACATAAGCCTATGTGCTAATACTATAAACATAAGCCTATGTGCTAATACTATAAACATAAGCCTATGTGCTAATACTATAAACATAAGCCTATGTGCTAATACTATAAACAAAAGCCTATGTGCTAATACTATAAACATAAGCATATGTGCTAATACTATAAACATAAGCCTATGTGCTAATACTATAAACATACGCCTATGTGCTAATACTATAAACATAAGCCTATGTGCTAATACTATAAACATAAGCCTATGTGCTAATACTATAAACATAAGCCTATGTGCTAATACTATAAACATAAGCCTATGTGCTAATACTATAAAGAGTATGCGGGCGTTCGGATTAATCTAGTACTAAGTCAAGTTCACTTTGCTATAAAATGTCATCGGGGCAGATCAAGTGTAGATCTATTTCTGTAATCAAGGCATATAAAGCTATTATGTTGTTAGCACAACGCCTAGCCGCCTTTACATCCCCAACGTAAATCGGCTCCCCATTTAAAGCTGGGTGGATTTGAGAAATTGTTTAAAAATCATCTTATGACCTAAAAAGAATTCCTTTGGTTGTCACCGAAGACCGAACTCGTGGCTCTCAGATTGACAGTCAAGCGCTGTAAAGCCACAGCCACCCATCTGACAACAAAATCAAAATACAGTCATGGTATTGTAACGTGCACATCCCCGGCTATTAATAGTTACAATACGCAACGACAATAACACGTTTTTTTTTATATCTTTAAACTGATCGCCTACAATCAATTGAAATTTTAAAGGTTTTTACTTCCTCATAAACTCTATAAATATAGGAATTTTTTTTATTATTACAGTCTAAGATAAAACTATAAGCAGTTGAACAGAACTGAGGATCAAATTATTAGTTTTCAAATGTTTACACTGGTGCTGTTCAATGTGTTCATTGTATCAAGCATTTCAACATTACATACAGGTATCATGTAATTTACTCTCTGTTAACTCGCGCTTGCTTTTAAATAATAATAATAATAATACAACTGCTAATAAATAATAAATTGGACAGCTTGAATTTTCATTTTAGTTTCATATGTCCTTGAGTTATCTACTATCTCCACCATGCATGACCAATGTACAGGCCCGTAGCGTGCGGGGGGGGGGACAGGGGGCCAGCCCCCATGCATTTTGTCTGGCCCCCCCCCCCCACTGCTATTGCCTGGCCCCTGCTGTAGAATGCCTGGCCACTCCTGTAGAATTTTTACGCTACGGGGTTGCCAATGTATACACAAGTGGAACAAACACTATGGTCGAAATTTTTTTTTCAGTCATATTCCCATCAATGAAATTATCTGTTCCCGTTTAACATAATATTACTCTGTGATATTAGACGTACATATTTATGATTTGTCTTCCAGTGAGAGAGAACATATTGATTACTTGGTTACATGTAAATCATCATCAGTACATGTATTGAGATTCTCAGTTCTGTCCTTTTTTTTACCTCATCAAGCATTTTAGTTTTAGTTTAGATCTGAGGGTCCAATAGTTTAGTCTTTGTTTTGATGTA
>JAGDYQ010000434.1:0-161695 GCA_021962125.1 Bulinus truncatus | reverse complement strand
CCACCCCGCCCCAAGTGGTAAGGATGGTGTTCCGGGTTTGAAAGACCCTTTAAAACCCACATAAAGAGAGGAACCCTCGCTTGTATTGTCGCACCATCCTCGCTACATTGAGCCGCCAGATGATGTCATCTTAGGACGACACAACAAAAGCGTTTGAAGAGTGATTTACCTGCTTATAGGTGATTTTATTTTTAAATTGATTTGTTTACCATTTGTTACCATTCTGGGCGACTGCATACATATGTTGTGTGTGTGTGTGGTAATTGTGTTTGCGTTTGATATTTGACAGTATTATTTTGTGCTATTCGCCTGTATATTAGTCACCGATAGGATCGATATAATCCATGATGGGCCATCTTCTTTCACATTTGCAAATGACGCAACCGTTGGAGTTAGTGCCTAACACAGTTCCGAACAAACAAAACTTAGCCGGGCACTGAAACATCGGACAAAGATCTCGTTTGCACCGGCAAATCTCGCAGCCGTGAGCATCAGTCTGCAAGCCGTTGGCGCATTTGATGATCGGGCACACGGCCAGTTTACTGGCCTGATTAATAGGTGCAGGTCTTACAACACGGGTGGGCATCATTGGCGAACCCATATTGAGCAGACTAAACTTGCCCGAGGCAGTCAGCGGTAGGTTGCAGGACGCGCGGACGGCACCTACATATCTCACATCCGTTCAAGTCGGTGTGCCGAAGCCGAATATTGCATTATCAGCGGGCACACGGCTGGACGAACGCTACCCGGCTGAGCTTGTAGGGCAGGCGTCCGCATCCGGTAGTAAACCATGAGGACATTCTTTAATCTCACAGGTCAAAGTATCGCATATGGGCCCTGAAACAGTGATGTTATACTATTATTGCATCAATGACATATTAGAAAATAGCCTTATGTAATGTATTGTTAGTGCAACGCCCTTACTTCACAACTTAGGTCAACTAGACTATTAAATCTCGATGAAATTGAGGTGCTTGAACCATATTTTACCAAGACCTGGAACAATTCCCTCGGATCTCACATAGGTTCGAACCCGGAACTCTCAGTAGGACAGTCACGTTTACTACCCAGCTCGGCCACCTGTCTATACATTATTTTTTCTATAGGTCTAAATCGGATTCTCCCCTCATTTTCTATCATATAGGCCTAAATCAGTTTTGGTATCCTCACTTTCTATCCTATAGGCACATGTAGATCTATGTCCATATTTAATACATGAAAAAGATAAAAAAGTAGTCCTCACAGTGATTCTTATATTGATGCAGAGTTGTATTCTTACGCCACACTGTACATCTTCTATTTCAGACAGGACGGGTGACAAGTATAACCCTCCACGCTTCACCAACTCATTTAAGCTCAGTGGTATTGTAATTTTTCTTCGTAACTTAGGAAAACGAACAAACATCTAAAAACATATCTTCCTGCCATTCAAAAGCAAACTTCTAGCGCCGCCACCGTAACGACACAGCTTCAATGAACCCCTCGTGTACTTCAGTGTACTACGACCAAGCACGCCGTGAGGGGGGTCAGGGGGGTCATTGCCACGGGGACAGCATCTGAAAAGGGGCCCGGTCGCCCCGACCATGGCAATTTTTTCACGATTCATTGTTTATTAAGGGGTCAGCAATGATGTCCTGCCCTGGGGCCCTTGTTGGCTCTCGGCGCCCCTGACTACGACAGTGTTTCCCAAACTTTTGACATCTGTGTACCTCCATATTTTTTTTGTAATACTGAGAACACTTAGTAAAAATAAAAACTTGCATATATTGTTGTCATGGTTTCCCCTTATTTCAGTGTTTTCGTTTTAGGCGTGTGTGTTTACGTCAAGTTCTCATCGCGGTGCGTTGCTTACACCATCCATAGCCCTCGGCCAACCACACTTTAAAAACACTGGACTGATATATAGCGTCCAATAGGTCGAAGTTTTAATTGGAGATAATATGAAAGCTATGATCATCGAGTTACGGCTATAATGAAGAACATTTTGTCGACAGAGTAGATGTAGCGGGATGTTGCGTTGTTGATTAGACATGAAATTGAAATAGTGAGGAGTAAATCATTATCTAACCGTAAGTTAAACATGACATAATTAGTAGAGTTATTGCTTTAATCTCTTGCAACGTCTATTCGATATGCTGCCTATTGAGAAATCTGGCTATTCCTACTATTACTATATTATGACAATTTTTGTTTCGTTTTTTCTCCACTTACTTTAATAAAATCAAAGGTCATTACGTTATTTATAAATATAGTAAAATTTCTTATGATTTAATCTTACTTACATAGTGCTGAATAACTGATCAGTGTGATAATTATTAAGAATGTTATCGTCCATATTTTCAAACTCTTCATTTATGAAGCGGTTATATTATCTACTTAACGTCAGCTAGTAAAAAAAAACATAAAACAATGTATATTAAAAAAATGTATAATGCTTACTGAGAGTCTGACTAATTAGCTTGTCATTCTTTCAAACACACTTGACGATGGAGAGTTGTCAGTATAAATGATTGTGGGTGCTAAAGGACTTAGGTTAGGTATGTGTCATTGCAGATTATATATGTTGTCTTGTTAAATGGGGTATAAAAAAGTTCATTTTGATTTTAATGATACGCTTTTAGTTTTGTGTAGTTTTATGGAATATATATATATATATATATATATATATATGTATAGCGTGTATTTGTTCCCTACAGAGCTGCTAATAGAAATATATTTCTTCACACCGTTAATCTCCAAAGATACCGAGAAACTGACGGCTGTCTTAATTATGACAATTGGAATTCTACGAGTATTATATGATACCTAGAGCAATTCACTGAATTGCCAAAAAAAAAGTATACTACATGTATACTATAATATGATGATATGTGTAATAAATATATTAATATGTAACATTTAATAAATAACAAACGCCTTGCGAATGAGATTCGGGAGCCAAAAAACGGTTTATAATAATGTATCATATCATTTATATTAAGCACAAGGTTATGTATAGCACAACAACTTACCTGAGCAGCACAAATTGAGTGCAGGGCCAGGTGGTATAGAATGTTTGAGTTGTCTGTGCTGGCTTGGAAGTAGTCCTAACTAATGTACTTCACAGGTAGATAACGTGTTGGCTTTAACATTGTGAATTGAAATTTCAATAAAATCAATAACATGATTGCTTTTTTTTTTTGGTTAAAAACAACAAAAACAAAAATAACAACAACCTCTCCCCCCCCACCCCCAACGAACATCAGCAAAATATGAAAGTGGTTATATATTCTTTCACAGTTACAGTTATAAAGATATCATAGTCAAATTAAATTAGAATTATAGTTAAAATACATTTTTATTCCTATTGTATGTTTGTTAGTTTTATTTTTCATTTGAAATTGAATTATTTTTTTCCAAGCTATGCACTATTTAATAATGTATTACATCATTTTCATGGCTATACAGTGAAACAATTTAGCTATCACTGTAACAGCATTACGTCATGTCTTCAATTTCTTGAAATAAATTATGTATTTAACATTTTTATATAGCTCAAGTATTATTTCCACAACTGTTATTGTTGAGAGAAAATACAAATCCGTTCCTTTAGTTATTTTTGTATATGATATGAGAGGTAAAGATCTCATTCTTATAGGGACTTTACAAAAACAAAAAAAAAAAAAATTAATGTAGCAGTCACAGGGGAGTTCACGCGTGTGTACAATATCGTGACTAAACAGATGAATTAAATGAAATATCAATTTAAAATAAATTATCACTGAAGTCTTTATTACCTTGCATATGAAAAATCTGTATCAGCTAGATATTGATTAGAATATTTACCTCACTACTGTATATCTGAAAATTGTATCTGTTTATTGTAAAAGTTTATTTATGTGTCGCTTTGGTACAGAGATGTATTTATAGTTGTAAACAGTTCGTTACAACATTACAATACAAACATTGAAGCCTCAATAGTAGTGCTTATAAAATGCCAGCTTGCCATTACTGTTCTCCATTCAATCTTTTCACAAGCTTCCCCATCTCACTACTTTGTCGTGTGTCGCTTAAAAAATTTAACTATGTCTCATTTTATCGGTTCTAATTAAAAAAAAAAGTTTAATATCTCAAACAACCCTCTTAACGTAAAACCTATTAAGAATAAAAGGCAAGCCATATTATAATAAAAATAAAATTCTTAATTGGTACGCATAGACATACCGTAATTGAAAGCGGTTAAACAAAAAAGTTTTACTCTTTGCAAAGTAATAATTGTTTTCCCCTGATTAGTAAATTATTGAAAGTTTTATCTTGTTTTTATGTTGTTGTTGTTTGTTTTTGTTTTTAAATTATCCTACGAATAACCTAAGTGTTGTATAATCTATGATGCGTTAATGCATTAGCAAATCACATTCATTTTGAACCTTTTTGATGTACAATACGTAAAGACTAGCTGTACCCTGCAAACACCTTTGCATAGAGTTATATATCCCATTAGGCTTGATCGGTAGGCTAGGTTATTTTTTTTTGTTGGTTTTGGGCAGATCAGATTATTTTCAAGATTGTATTTTAAACTGGAATACTGTTGTATTAATAACTCTTTACTTTCGATTTACGCAGAGCCGAAATCGCTTTTATATGTATTTATTTTTTTTTTTAAATGGCATTACATTTCCTAATGTAAGTTTCACGGCTAGGACTATAGCGATAGCTGGAAGGCGATGGAGGGTAAAATATACACAACCAGGAAGTTTACTAGACATTCACCTATTCAATACATTAAATGAAAGAAAATACATATTGAGATATGATTAGATTCTTAAAGTAATGTAGACCGTAGTCCTTTAGTTAGCATCTAAATGTGCTGGAGCAAAAATTATTTATGTGCGATTCGAAACACTTTATAATGCTGTGTTTATGTATTCTTTTTTTGTTCTCAAATCTCGTTCTCTGCGAAGGTAAGAGTTAAAAATAAAACTTTTATTTTAACTTGAATAGCATGCTAAAGGCGTTCAAATATATTTGTAATTGTTTAAACTGTAATTTGGATAATTAATAATGACTTCCGTTTAAGAATACAATATATATATATATATATATATAAATATATATATATATATATATATGTATATATATATATATATATATATATATATATATAGTCTGAGAATTAATATTATCATAAGTGACACACTGCGCGATTTGGGAATGTGCCTCTAGGTTCACAGGTGAAACAAAAATGCTAACAACAAGTTCATAAGTTCTGAAAAATCTCCTACCCTTCACTGGAGACTTCTCAAGGACTATCCCTTCCGCCTGCCAAGTTAATGTCACCACGTCTGGTCTTCCATCAAACAGATATATATTTAACGATTGCTTGTATCCAGATGGCCAGTTGTTAATGTTTCCCATTTAAGCCCCCTTTTCTATCTCTTATTATATGGGGACAGATGGTAGTGTATTGTGAAATCTCTTATATCGTATCAACCACTAATGGGACTGTTTTTATGGTGCCTTTTCTTTCATCCACACCATAGGCGATAGTGCGATGGCCATAGAAGCACCACGAAAGTCATAGCAGGGACTTAAGCCATGACCTGAAAAATCCATTGGTTCTCACCGGAGATCAAACCAGGTACCTTCAGGTCGACAGACGAGCGCTTTATTGCACGACCATCCATGGTTGTGAGGTAAAACGCTCGATCTCCGGTTAAAATTTAAGTTCCCGCTTTGTCTCCCGTAATGCCTACATTTTATCTTTTAGAGTACTGTCTAGACATTTTCTTCGGATCAAGATGTCAGTTTATGTGCAACTGCATCCTTGGATGTGACATAGATGGACGGTGCATTAGTAAACACAATCACTGTGCTAAAGGATGGTTTGGACTAGGATGTAAATACCGTAAGCATCTTTATTTCTCGGATTGGATTTTTTCTAAATATAAATAATGATGTCATGGGAGTAGACAGTAAATATGTCATTTATAAGTAAATATATACAGTAACAGTTTAAGTCTCAATAATCCTCTAGAGACCAAAGACCATTAACATTTGATACCTTCCGCACACACCCCCCCCCGGACCCCCGACAATTTAAGCAAACAAGTACTAAGCGCCCAAGGCTATCCACTTTAGAAAGGGGTCTCGCGATTAAAGCTTTTTGTTTATTATCTAAATATAAATAGACTAAACTTTTGCTCCAGGCCAAACGTATGACACTCACCCTTAATTTTTTTTTTGTTCGAAATATTTTAATGTTCCTTAATGTTCCTTAATATCCTAAGTAAATTAGCTGAACAAAAAGAAAAAAAAAACAAGAAAAAATTACTACAGAGTAACACAGATAGTATGCACAGAGTCCCATGTATGTAGTGTTTAAAAATGTGTTTAGCTTCTTGCAAACCCAGACTATAATTTAGAAAATTTCGACTCATGTTTGAAATAGTGAGGTAACCATACAAACAAGCTGTATTGCTCTTCATTTGGAAAGTGATCAATGTTGTAATTCAGTAAAGAAATGTTAATGTCCATACCTGAAAGAAACGACGCAGTGTTAAATTTGATCATATTTTGTTAAAAACTATGCACATATATTATAAATACAATGATTTGGTTGTCAGCCAGTGTCTGATTTTTCTGAGCTTACTATGTAACACATTTTCTTCAATGAGCAACTATTATGTCGTCCATTTATTTCGTCAAAGTATGATCTTTAGCTTCATATCTGCTAAATCTATGTTATTTAAATTTCTAAATTCTAGTACCGTTAACAAACATAGTTCAGGAATTTAATAATTTAACGATGCAGTCGGTTATATATCTTTGTAGGCCTACCCCATTCTTCCCTTCATACACTATAGATGTGCTAGATTTGCTCATTGTTTGATCTTGTACTGTTTGTGGGCATTGCATTGAACTTTTTTTCCTTTACCTGTTTTTTTTCCTATAGAAAATTTAGCGGTCAAAGCGTCGGTTGACCCGATCCGAGCTGACCCTATTTTCAATCAGTACCCACCGAATATTAAGTGTATCACTGACACAAGTTTGGAATATTTGTCACTTTCATGGAGTACACCACAAAATTTAAACTGGCTAAGAATACGATTATCCGATAACGGTAAGTAGAATCGATTTCGGCTTGCTTGCTGCATTAATAATATGTTTTGTTTGATATTCTTTTATGGCTTGGTAATTGTGAAGTTAGAAGTATCTAAAATCTTTTCAAGTGGAGTACAATTTTATTTTATTCAATTTTTTTTTTTTTAGAAAATGAGTCGAATTTAGTGTATATCTTTTATTCGTAAAAGAAACTATAATCATATTCATATTAGTGTTTAAATTCATTCAGATTAATAATATTTAAATATCTTTTTATGACTATTTGTCTATATATCAGCTAACTAATGTTAATATACGTCTTTTTATCTGTCCATCTATATTTCCATGTGTCTGTCTTTGTGTTTATCTACACATGGGTGTCTGTAATTCCCTGTAAGGATGAGATAAAATCTTTTAGATCTTATAAACCACTTGCAGTGCCCTTCTTTCAGCTCCACTATAACCGATAGTTCAACGGCCATTTAGGCACCACGGGAGATAATAGATGAGACTTTAACCTTAACCTGAACTATACTTCGAATATCGAGGATCGAACCACCGACCCCCCCCCCCAGGTCAATAGTTGAGCGTTTTACCATACGGTCATTTGCATGTAGCATGTGCCATGAATTGTTTTAATCTGAAACAATATGCTGTAATAAATAAGCATGGATAACCGCCTACACACACACACACACACACACACACACACACACACACCTATATATGTTGAATTTTCTTAGACGGCCTAAAAAAAGACTACAATCTTCATTTCACGACATCTCTAAATACTACAATCTCATGCCTGAACCATTCAACGTCGCAAGTGGATGACACTACTTTTGACATCAGTTGCCACCTCGGTGTTTCGATAAATCGACTTACAATTGATGGAAGCATCCTCGCATATGTGTGCTCTATATATGTTAGTGGTGGTAAGAATTTCAATTTTACTAATCCTGTCAGATTTAATGATGAGAATTAGCACTTTATTACACATTTATATAGACACCATAAATACGTTTAGGGACCTTCGAGACATACAACGACAATTCACATTTCAAAATCCACCATAAAACAACTGCATTGTTTTTGCGACCACGTTTGCAATAAAAAAAACAAGCATTTAAGCCTGTTCCATTCTGGACACAGGACGTGTTAGCACATTTTCAACAGTACGTTTGTTATCTTTCAGTAAATATTTGTAAATTTTGGAAATGTTTATAAATTCAATTGTGTAATGCATATATCTGAAAAAAAGATATTAAAAGGACAAGTAAGTCATGTTGAATAACTGTTACAAAAATAAATAATGATTACTCCCCTTTGATTATCTTTTATTATTTATATTTAAAATATAAGCAAAACGGTACATAACAAAGTCTTATATTTTGGCCCTGAGAGATCTAATCGCGAAATGGAAATAAAAGTCATTTCTTGGCAGCCAAGACCTACAAAATGATATATACATCATGGCTCTAAGACTTATGGTTGCTGAGATATAGGGCGGTCCATTATTAATATAGCTTATATAGTAAAAAACGGTACTTTATAAGACCCCTTTTACGGCCCTGAGAGGTCAGATCGCGAAATGGAACAAAAAGTCATTTCTTGGCAGCCAAGACCTACACAATGATATATACATCATGGGTCTAGGACTTATGGTTGCTGAGATATAGGGCGGTCCATTATTAATATAACTTATATAGTAAAAACGGTACTTTATAAGGCCCCTTTTACGGCCCTGAGAGGTCAGATCGCGAAATGGAAATAAAAGTCATTTCTTGGCAGCCAAGACCTACACAATGATATATACATCATGGGTCTAGGACTTATGGTTGCTGAGATATAGGGCGGTCCATTATTAATAAAGCTTATATAGTAAAAAACGGTACATTATAAGGCCCCTTTTACGGCCCTGAGAGGTCAGATCGCGAAATGGAAAAAAAAAGTCATTTCTTGGCAGCCAAGACCTACACAATGATATATACATCATGGGTCTAGGACTTATGGTTACTGAGATATAGGGCGGTCCATTATTAATATAGCTTATATAGTAAAAAACGGTACTTTATAAGGCCCCTTTTACAGCCCTGAGAGGTCAGATCGCGAAATGGAAAAAAGTCATTTCTTGGCAGGCCAAGACCTACAAAATGATATATACATCATGGGTCTAGGACTTATGGTTATTGAGATCTAGGTCGATGACAGACAGACAGACAGACAGACAGACAGACAAATCGGGGACAATAGAGCATTTTTTTTCGAAAATTACAACAAAGGACGGTAATAAATTCGCCATTAATTAAACATAGCTTTCTCCACTTTGTTTGTAGATCTAGAAATATTGCGTTATAGCTAATAAAAGAAAACAGTTGTAATTATTAATCAATGGATTATCGAAACTTCGATTATAAATTCAAAGATAGTTTCAATTCACCGCATTTGACGGCGGATAATCAGTGCATCAAACTTTGAACTTAAGTTGTATATATATATATATATATATATATATATATATATATATATATATATATATATATATATATGTTACCGGCAAAGTGTGAAATCCGGCATTCTATAGAATGCATAGGCAATGTATAGTATGCCTGAATTTTTCAGGCAAAGTATGAAATAAATTGCTCTTTCATACATTGCCTAGCCATTCTATAAAATGCCGAGATCTCCTTCGGCAAAGTATGTAATTGGCCTTGCTAGTAACTAGAGTAAATTTAGAGACAGACGTTGTAGGATAAGAAGATATATCAGAAGTAGGAGTAATCAGAGGCGCCGAGAGCCAACTAGGGCCCCAGGGCAGGATATCATTGCTGGCCCCTATTTAAACAATGGTCGGGGCGGCCGGGCCCCTTACAGATGCGGGCCCCTGGCAGTGACCCCCTTACCCTCCTTCTCGGCTTGCCTGGAAATAATGGTAATAATGGTTGACAAGGTGACAGACGCAGGCCCGTAGCGTACGGGGGGGGGGCTGGGGGACCGGGCCCCCTTTGATTTGTCTGGCCCCTCTGCTTATTTGTTCTACTTAGTAAAATATATTACCTGACCCCTGCTATTGTCTGACCCCTGCTGTAGAATGCCTGGCTCCTCCTGTAAAAGTTTTACGCTACGGGGCTGGTCATGTGTATATGCAAGACAAAATGCCAAACTATGCGGTGTCTTTGTATGAAAAAGAAAATTAAATGCAATTCAAAATGCCATTCTAGTCTGCTGCAACAAGTAGCTCATTCCAGTTATGTTCTGCTTGTTTTCACTAGAAACAACATCTTTTTATTATTTACCAATTCTTCACTAATTCGTGAAATATGAACATGACAGATCAAAGTACCAAAATACAAAGTGTTTTGTGTTAAAGAAGAAAATTAAGTACAGTACAATTCTAAGTGTGAATCCAATCTTACCTGCTGAAGCAAATACTTCATTCTCAGCTCTCCTGTCCTTTTTTTTCCGGTAAGAACATCATATGCTTTATTTTGCATTCATTCCATATTTAAATACGTTTTTATCAATAAAGGCTTTTGTTGTTCTTTTCTGATACTTTGCCTAAACGACACTAGTCATTCTATACAATGCCTGGGCAATGTTTAGAATGCCTAGGAAAAGTATGCACAATTTAAAAATTGTATACTTTGCCTAAAACCACCAGGCTTTCTATACATTGCCTAGGCATTCTATAGAATGCCGGCATTTCACACTTTGCCGGTAACATATATATATATATATATATATATATATATATATATATATATATATATATATATTGTATTCTTTTAAATTCACTATTTAAAGATAATAATAACTATTGGAGTACCAACACGATATCAATCTCATACTTTTTTTGTTTTGAATCCATCAGAGCAATTCACAAAGAAATCATACGTGTTCCACTTTGAGATACGTCATCAGATATGTATGCACGAAAGATCTAGCATCATATTAAATTTTAAAGGAATAAAGGAATGCGGCTCTTTGGCAGTGGAGGTGGGGGGGCGGGGGTAGAAAGATGTCAGTCTTTTCCAGCCCTACTTTTACAAGAGATTAAAAATAAATCTGTGCATGTTGTGTCCCCCCTTAACTGTTCGATTTCTTTCATTTTTTTCTTAGTCTCATCATGTTATCAATATTATGTAGGTGCTATACGATAGCTGAAAAATAAGGAACTTGATATTGTATTTATTAACAAAATCTCTTATACAATTTTCATTAATGCAGGAAGAAATTTGGCTTTGTTTCAAAATACGTCGCAATCCTCTACACATTTCAGTAACAAGTACAGTTCCCAGAAAGCGGTTGATGGATCTAAAAGCGACTCCTGCCTTCGATTCGGATGCAGCCATACATCAGCAAGTGATGCTTCACCGTGGTGGAATATAGTATTTGATAGACCGTACAACATCTACAAATTTCTTATATACAACAGGGGTATACAGTTATTAGTCTTTGTGTTTTTTTTTTCAATTTTTGGGTTATTATGCTAATTAACATAATATAATAATAGCTATTTCGGGTTCTTCGGTAAATCGAAAGTACATAATTAATACAACAGTATTCCAGTTAAAAATACAATCATGAAAAAATGGGATCTGCCCGAAACCAAAAATAACCTCGTCCACCGATTAAGCCTAAGGGGATGTAGGCTAACTTTATGCAAAGTTTTTGCAGTGTATAGCTAGTATGAAAAAAAAATGTTAAACAATAAATTACAACAATATTTCTAAAGCTTCTTAACACATCAAAATCTCTTGATGTCCACTTTTTATGGAACACATAGACATTAATCCAGGGTTGACGAATTACAAAACATGGTTACTGTTTGACAAAAAAGTAATTTTGGTTTTAAATAAAAGAAGAAAATACACACGCGTACAGTTACTAATTCTTGTTGTTTTTACTAACATTTTTTAAAAAAGTTTTATGAGGCACTTGAAGTAACTAAACGGGTTAGGACTGTTTTGCGGTCTGCGGAGACCCTAGCTGACACTGATCATTTTTGCACAGGGCATTGTTCGATTGGTGCGTACTTCGGGAGATGAAGCCAAATAACGACTCTCTGCGCCGCCGCTGTAGAGAGGTTGAAGAAGCCCTGAGACGTTAGCTTTTTGAGTGCCTCTGACGTGCAGACCACTATGTGGACCAGACGTGTATCTTGCTAGCTTTTGACCTGATGGGTGATCCCTTATTATGAAGAACACCGCGAGTTCGATCTGCCAGGCTCTAGAAGACAGTCTAAATTTGAAGATAAACTGAGAGAGAGAGAGAGAGATAGAGAGAGACAGAGAGAGAGAGAGAGAGAGAGAGAGAGAGAGAGAGAGAGAGAAAATATATTTCTTTTTAAAAGTGAAATGAGATATCTTCCCCACTTTTTATTTTTTTCTTCAGTTGATGATAACTCTATTAGACTAAAACACTTTGATCTACAAGTCCGCGATTTCAACCATTCCCTGATATTTACCTTCAGCGACTCAGAGAATGAAACAAAGATGGTGTACACTGTGTTCTACTTCGGTCCAGGTCAGGTGGCCGAGGTGACAGTCAGCCAGGTACACAATTATTCATCAGACCTAATTCCATATGTAACGCTCAATGAGTTCGAAGCTTTTGGAGGTAATCATCTGTTTTTATATCCTAGTAACCTATGAAAATCTTTTATATTTATATCTATATATTGTATGGAAAATGAATACATATGTACAAAAATGTGACATAATTTTTTATATAAATAAAAACAGCTCAAAATAATTTGTAACGTAAAGTTCTATAAGCCTAAAAGCTCAATAGGGAGATATAAATTGTAGATTTTTTTTTCTGTAACAGAGTCACCTAAAGGGGTTGTCTGTCTAGCAAAACACTAGCCTCCCTTATTTCCCCATCAATTTTTTTTTTAAAGCTGTACGAAAAAGGTTCCCTAAGCCCTAAAGAACCATCATGGTAGAAAAAGCGTTGAATTCATCTGTTTCTATAACCTCGACATATCAACGGATTTTGTGTGGTTAGCACAACGCCCAGCCACCTTTACTCTCCCAACTCTAGAGTAATACATATTCAAAAATGGTTGGACTTGAAGGACGATTTTGCGAAAAAAATTCCCCTGGAAAAAAAATCCATGGCTCTCACCGATGATCGAACCCAGGACTCTTAGGTCGACAGTCGAGTTAAGTATCTACATCACTCAACCATCCGTCCAACATTTTTAAGGGAACTATACTTTTTGAAGCCGGGTGAACTATAAATAATGTACTAAATAATGTACTAAATAATGTACTAAATAATGTACTAAATAATGTACTAAATAATGTACTAAATAATGTACTAAAGTTTAAACACATTCACACTATAAACAATGCATTTATTTGTATCAGAATGTCTACCAGGATACTGGGGACTAGAGTGCCAGTTTAAATGTCCAAGTTTATGTGCCGATGTCGATCTTCACAACGATGGATCGTGCGTCAACGTTTGCCATGAAGAGAGTTATATAGGTAGGCCTAACTGACTATTCTGTAAAAAATTCCACTTCAAAGCCCATCCTTAAATCCGCTTCTGCATAGCCAGGGGGTGCCGAGAGCCAACATGGGCCCCAGAGCAGGACATCATTGCGGGCCCCCTTAATAAACAATGAGTCGTGAAAAAATTGACATGGTCGGGGCGACCGCGCCCCCCCCCCCTACCAGATGCAGGCATCCTGGCAATAACCCCCTCCCACCACCCCTCTCGGCGTGCCTTTGCACAGCTTGCAGTAATACTTTACAGTGATTCGATACAAATGTTGCTGATTAGTATGTAGAAATAGATTATTTTGATATTAAAACAATGCATATTATGTAAAGCGAATGGTCATACCATATACCGGTAATAATATGTAACATAGGTGTATAGTGGTACTAATAAGTTGGCATTTACAATTTCATATATTGTAATATTAATATGTAATAGTGCCGTCTCTCCTATTAGTAATTAGTGTTGCACTGTTGACAATAATTTCTATATGTGAGTCACTTTAGTTTTCCTTGAAAAATTAAAATTGAAAATAAAAAAAATTAAATAAAATGCATTATATTTTCATTGGCATGGCTTCAACTGAACTCTTTACTGTGATACAGTAATTATATCATAATACATGCATCCATAATAATATATTTCAACCACGAATGAATATTTTTTATTAGAAATTTTTATTTGCAACGATTTATACAAATTCAGCTATAAATTCAGTTATAATTCAGTTATAAATTCAGTTATAAATTCAGTTATAAATTCAGTTATAAATTCAGTTATAAATTCAGTTCATCTACTATGTTGTTAAAGGTGTATTTAATCATGTACTTGTTGTACGGTTGGCTTAATTTCACAAAGTGCTGTAGCATTTTTTTCGTCTTTGCACTAAATTGTTTTTTATTGTTTTTGTTTTGTTTTTGTTACATCATTTGTAGCGACACAAACTATAGATGTTGATGACCAACACATTGATGATCAGCTTGGGAAATATATAGGAGCCGGCGTCGGAGCTGGGCTCACTGCTGTGATCGTAACATCTTTTTTTATAATAATTTACGTCCGTAACAAAATGAAGCGTTCCACAATCAGAGACACGCAAAGCCAACATTGTTACAGTAACACGGAAGTTGTCCAGGAAGAAAAAAGTTGTTACGAAAATTTTCAACAGGAATCAAATGCGAGTAATAGGCAATACGACAAAATAGAAATTTCCAATGAATCGTAGGATGTCATTCATTGTTTACAGGCAAATAGACATTTCCAATAAATCGTAGGATGTCATTCATTGTTTATCGTAGGATGTCAGTCATTGTTTACAGACATTTTAGAACACCATTCCCTTATACCAGGGCTTCTTAAACTATGGGTCGCGACCCCATTTGGTGTCGCGTAGCAAAATTCTGGGGTCGCGAGAGATAAAAATTAACAGAAAATGTTTTTCAACTTGTAAAATATTAATTTATTTTTCTTTTATATTTGTATGGGGTCGTCAAGAAACTCGCAATCATAAATGGGGTCGTGAATTACAAAAGTTTAAGAAGCCCTGCCTTATACTGACACATCTTACCACTTTTGTAATGTAGGTTTGAGAGATGTTGTTTTGTGATATCCGGTACTACTTTATTTCTTCACATTATGTATTTACAAATCAATATTACTTTAAATAGCACTCTATTTCAAATTTAAATGATATATTATATGAGTACAAACAATTAGAGGAAGTATGTTTTGTTAAAAAAGAATGAAATCACCATTGTTTAGAGCAAAAATTGAGAAAAAATCTAGCTTAGTCAAAAAATAATACTAAAAAATGTATTTCTTGATACATTGTTTTGAAATTTCTTGTTTTTATTCAGAATTGAATCAAGTTTAATAAAACGTTTAAATAAATTTAAAGGATCTTGACTCTTTCAATTTGTCTTGAGGGTTTGCGTATACGTTGAAACTTTGATTATAATAATTTAAACTATATAAACTATAATATAACTTTTAATAACATAGATAATGATAATAACTAAAAAGAAAGGCAGTTAATGTTCAGCTTTATTAGCTATTTCATATCTTGCTTTGCCGAATTTATTCGTTATTTAGTAAAGTACCCAGTACGTAAAAGCCTACACTGTTTAAATTTACAAAGAAATATTACGAAGGAAATAACTCGATAGGTTTAAAATATTAAACAAAGTCGGATTGCATTTTATTCACACACATTCGTCGCTCGCCAGTGGCCTAGCGAACTTAACTGTCGCCCGGGGCAAAATACCTTTTTAGTGCCCCTCCTCCTCCCACATTCGAAAAAACTATATAATATTATATGTGAAATATACAATTTGGCGCCCCATTGTGAGTAGCTCACGGGTAATAATGCCCACTACCCCATCACTACGCCACTGTCACTCGCTTGATTTATTTATTCCTGCTCAGTACAGTTTTGTTATAATATGTTAATTACAGTTAAATTATAAAACTGATCAATACAGTTTCAATTTTATCTGCTTATTACAGTTTTCTAATTATCTGCTCACTTTTATTCCACATTTTCTTTTGAATTACAAAAAATGCTGAAATAGACAACATGAAGAGCAAACAAAAAAAAAATACTAAAAGATAAAATGACACAAATTTTATTGACTAATTTCATTTTATAAAAACAATTATAACTAGCAGCCTTTAGGTTAAATCCTTCTTAACTGTTTTTGTGGTTTAGTGGTAAGATAGTTATAGATATTGAAAACTGTACATGTGAAAACTTAGGGAACAAATTAAATTAAAATAGAAACAAATCTGGGTAATTGGGAGCCGCTCACATCATGGAGCTGCATGGGTCTATAATGGCTGCATGGGTCTATAATGTCTGCATGGGTCTATAATGGCTGCATGGGTCTATAATGGCTGTATGGGTCTATAATGGCTGCATGGGTCTATAATGGCTGCATGGGTCTATAATGGCTGCATGGGTCTATAATAGCTGCATGGGTCTATAATGGCTGCATGGGTCTATAATGGCTGCATGGGTCTATAATGGCTGCATGTGTCTATAATGGCTGTATGGGTCTATAATGGCTGCATGGGTCTATAATAGCTGCATGGGTCTGTAATGGCTGCATGTGTCTATAATGGCTGCATGGGTCTATAATGGCTGTATGGGTCTATAATAGCTGCATGAATCAATAATAGCTGCATGAATTTATACTAGCTGCATGAATCTATAATGGCTGCATGAATCTATAATAGCAGCATGTATCTATAATGGCTGCATGATTCTATAATGGCATCATAGATCTATAATAGCTGCATGAATCTATAATGGCTGCATGAATCTATAATAGCAGCATGTATCTATAATGGCTGCATGATTCTATAATGGCATCATAGATCTATAATAGCTGCATGAAAATATAATGGCTGCATGAATCTATAATATTGCATGAATCTATAATGGCTACATAAAACATATAGATTAGCATACAAAAAAAGAAAATATTTGAAATATCGACAAAAACTACTTGTAACAATAATTCAACACTATATTTGATCACATATTTGATCATATAAAAGTTCATAATCTTTTTTTTAATATAAAAAAATATAAAATTTATTTTAAATTTTAACACAATTTTAAATTGTGTACATTTTGGTAAGTGGTGTCGTAATTACCTTTCACCACAAATTCTACTTATTCTATATTACTGTTCATTGAAGTGGTACATATTTTGGCTCATTATCACGGTCAATGATAGGTCTGCTGCTACACGTACATCTACTACAACCGTTTATATCGACGGCCCAGATGGTTCCATATGGGCACTTGCAGGCAGCAGGGAGACAGGTATTACACTCGCAGGTTCTGCAACCGTCAGCGCCCACTTTGTAACCGTGCGGACAAAACTTATTTGGACACAGTAACTGCCGGCAAGACATTGGTTTGCACTGGCATATCTCGCAGCCGTTGGCGTCAGTGAGGAAGCCGTAGGCACATTTGATTGTTGGGCACACGGCTGGTTTACAACCTGAATTGTAGGTGCAGGTCGGGCAGCCGTCGGCGTCCACTTGAAAACCATTCGGACAAGAGATAGCCGGGCATTTCATCAAAGGACAAGGTTTTGGTTTGCACTGATATATCTCGCAGCCGTTATAGTCTGTCTGTAGTCCGTATGCACATTTGATTGTTGGGCACACGGCAGGTTTACACCCTGAATTGCAGGTGCAGGTCGGGCAGCCGTCGGCGTTCACTTGAAAACCGTTCGGACAAGAGATAGCCGGGCATTTCATCAAAGGACAAGGTTTTGGTTTGCACTGACATATCTCGCAGCCGTTGGAGTCTGTCTGTAGTCCGTATGCACATTTGATTGTTGGGCACACGGCAGGTTGGCATCCTGGATTGCAGGTGCAGGTCGGGCAACCGTTGGAGTCGTTGGCGAATCCGTATGGACAATTCATACCAGGCAGGCAGTTTAATATCGGACAGGGCGGTTTCGGGAGGCACTCGCAAATCTCACATCCGTTCGCATCAGTGGCCAAGCCGAAGGGGCATTTGATAAAAGGACAGATGGCAGATACACAGCCAGGTAGACAGCTGCATGTCCTACAGCCACTTACGTCCAACTGAAAACTTTTTACACAGTCCACATCAGGGCAATCTTGAGGTGGGAATCTAATAGACACTACAGCAAACAGAAGAGATAATGGTACATTCATCAAATTACTAGGAATTTATACAGAATCGGCTATTTATATAACACTGTTTGAAGGCGTGCAAGTTTATTTTAATCTTTTAGAAAAACTACAAAAAAAAAAACGACTAACGCACACATCTATATAGATCTCTTTCCAAAAACTCATTTTTTTAGAGTGACGCACGCATATCCAGATCCACAGAGAGGTATCTCTATCTAAAAAATTATCTTTATATCTATTATACAAACACAAACATACACACATACACACACACATATATATATATATATTCCTATAATATAGAGAAATTGAGTTTGGGAGAGACGTTGGGGAAGTCAGTTACATGTAGATGTAATTGTATTGGTCTACGTAAACTCTTCTTTTTAAATCCACATAGATATATATTTCTCCACATACGTATATCCATATCTTTGTCCACATACGTATGTCTATATCTAACCAACTTTCCCCAACGTCTGTCACATTCTCTGTCCTTCATTTTTTATTTCATATTTAATATCTCATAATATTAGGCTATCTATTATAAATAAACTCCTTAAAGTATATTTTATGAGAGAGAAAGAGAGTGAGAGAGGGAGAGAGAGATAGTAAAAGAGATAATTGTCATTTAAAAAGAAAAAAAGAAATCACACAATAAAGTGCCACTTAGGTGCATACATATATCTAAATGTAACACAAAACAAAACTGTTAACTGTTAATTGTTAATTTCATCATTTTGTTGATGTTCTTTGTAAATCTCGTTTGTGTTCTGTATGCAGCCAAGGCTCCTGTCGCTTGAATTTATGTTCAGGTGTCAAACAGGATACGTCGTATAACATCCCCCTGGTTTGAACGAACTCAACAGATAACGCAACTTGCTTCTGGGCAAGATGATAATCAATTGTCCAACACAATTTTTCGCCAAGACTGTGGTCTTGAATAAATGTATCCAGTCAATAAACCTGAGGTAAAATGTTGGTCCAATCATGTATACATAAGTAGTGTGATCAAGGACATTGATGTAAACAAAACCGGGGAATTGCAATTTTTTTAGTCTTTTCAATTAAATTAATGATAAATAAGACAAACAAAGAACTTTATTTTCTACCTAAAAATTTCTGCCCATTTCTGAATATATTGTTTTTAGGAGTTTAATATTAAGTAACGTTACTTAACATTTGCTCGCTTTTGATTACTTAACAATTATTAAAATTGGCGAAACTATAGATCTATTTTTTTTAAATTTGTAATCGCAAACTGTATGACAGAAACTTAATATTCATTACAGTTTATAGACGATTTGGTCTAAATTATCTATGTTGAAAAGAATATAAAAGTAAATATCAGGGGACTGAATGCGGAATAATATTAAAGCAAATTAGTCTGAGAATTAAGAGACGTATTTTTTTCAACAAAATCAACATGTATGTCATTTTAATTAATTTGAAAGCTAAGTATTTTTTTCTATATCAAACTCTGTTATATTATAAAATTTGTTTTGTTAACAACTTTCGCTTTAAAAATAAAGAAAAATAAACAAATATAAAATTATAGTTTTTGTGAGAAGTGAATAGTAAAACTGAGTTAGCCGTTTACGACGGATGCCAATAATAACCAGGATTAGGCGGAACAGGTCAATGTGAAATCAAGGTGTAACTCTGGGTTAATTTAGGGTGTAACTAAGTCAGGTTGTAGTTAAAATAGAGTGTAACTACCGGTAAGTCAGGGTGTAACTAAGTCAGGGTGTAACTATGTTAAGGTGTAGCTCAGGCTCATGTTGTAATTAAGTCAGGATGTAACTAAAACATGGTGTAACTAAGTTAGTGTGTAACTACCGGTAAGTCAGGATGCAACTAAGTCAGGGTGTAACTAGGTCAGGGTATCACTAAGTCAGGATGTAACTAATTGAGGGTGTAACTCAGGGTGTAACTCATAGTGTAAATAAGTCAGGGTGTAAATCAGTCAGGGTGCAACTCATGGTGTAAATAAGTCAGGGTGTAAAACAATGAGGGTGTATTTCAGGCTGCAACTAAGTCAGGGTGTAAATCAGTCAGAGAGCAACTCATGGTTTAATTACGTAACTGAGTCAGGGTGTAATTCACGATGTAATCAAGTCAGGTTTAACTCGTCTCACTTAGATATCTAGTCACTGGCTAAACCTAACGACAAGTGAGCTAAGTAACGCTAAGTAAAGCCCATTTCTCCTTTTACATTAATGCATAATCGAATTACACATGAACAGTGGTGTAAATGTATACGATATTATTTTGTCAACTTTCCCCCCCCCCTCCCATGTAAAGCTGAAGGGTTTGCTTTTCTTTTTCTCCTTTTCACCTGGTGTAAGATAAATAGAACGACCTAGATGTATTAATGTGATTAAATTTATTGGGTCATCATGATTTGCACCTAGACACAGTGAAGAAGTAAAAAACTTACATAACGCCGTCAAGTTTTTTTCACCACAATACCATTAGCTTGACCACGGGTAGGCCAACCTGTCTATCCGCGGGCCACATTGGACAGCATGGGCCGGGAGAAAAGGACAAGAAGGAAAGATGGTACATTGAATATGCACGTAATTGTTATGACCAAGCATAGCAACTATTTGATGGACAAGGCTTGACCCGCGGGCTGTAGTTATAATATAGTGTACCCAGGAGGGAGAAGATAGTAGAAGCCGTCTGAGAAATAACTGGATTTGTAACAATAAGAATGGGCAGGCCAGAAAAATACTGACCTTTACCCCCCCGCCCCCCAGCTATCACACAGTAGTGAAAATAATCGATAGACCCATTGAATTCTAATGTTCCAAAGTCTGTTGTCTATTGTTCATCCCTTACGTTATAATTACATTGTGAATGACTATTAAATACATTTCTTTGGTGATAAAATAACATACAAATTTACAAATTGTTTAAAGTAACAGACAGCGTACATGTAACCTACTGTTTCATAGTACATTGCTATATAGCATGTATTTTAGTGCATTTATACTGCTATTATAACAAAACAAAACAAAAGTCGAACGTTTTGCTGAGTGCAACCTAGGCAAACCTAGCACCAATCCATTTTATTACAATTTAATTCAATAATTAGTAAAAAAAACAAGATACAAAAGTAAGACAAACTAATTTGAAATATTTTTTTTAAAAACTTCATTTTAATGTAAACCTTAATTTTCACATTGAGGTATTTTGTTAAAAGAAATATTTTTGGCATTTTATTCACAATATCAAGGGTATCTACAAATATGGCTTTTACACTTATGTGTTACATTCTAGGCAAGTTCTCGTATGGGATCCAAAGGTTCAATGATATGGTCCCGACATGTGCATCTCCTACAGCCATAGCTATCGATGAACCAGATGGTTCCATATGGACATTTGCATGCAACAGGTAGGCATGGTCTACACTGACACGTTGGGCAGCCGTCGGCGTCCACTTGAAAACCGTTCGGGCAAGGGATAGCCGGGCATTTAATCAAAGGACAAGGCTTTGGTTTGCACTGGCATATCTCACAGCCGTTGGCGTCTGTCTGTAGTCCGAAGCCACATTTGATTGTTGGGCACACGACAGGTTTACAACCTGAATTGCAGGTGCAGGTCGGGCATCCGTTGGAGTTGTTGGCAAATCCGAATTGACAATATGTACCAGGTATGCAGTCGACGATAGGACATATTGGTCTTGTACGGCACCTGCATACTTCGCAGCCGTTGGCGTCAGTCTGCAATCCAAAGGCGCACTTAATCAACGGGCACACTGCAGGCTTACAGCCTGGACTGCATTGACATGTTTGACATCCGTTGGCGTCGACCGCGAATCCATTATAACACTCCAAGCCAGGGATGCAGTCAACTATAGGACAAGGGGGTGTGGTACGGCACTCACATATCTCACATCCGTTGGAGTCCGTTTCCAAGCCGAAGGGGCATTTGATGAGCGGGCACCTGACCGGTTCGCATACGGGTCGACAGTTGCAGGTTTCACAGCCGTAGCGGTCTAGCTGGTAGCCGTTAAGACAGTCAAGAAGCTGGCATACCTGTCTGACGCATCTTGGGGGCAATCTGGACACTATCAAAGAAAAATATAAATTAATAAGTCAGCGTATGAATCAAGTGAAGCATCAAATGAAATTATATTTATGCTTATATTCATGATAATAAGTATATTTATTTAGTTTTGTTTATAATCAACGTAAGTATAGCTGTATATACAAATCTAACAGCTGAGAGGAAAATAAATAGGCTAGAGAGAGAGAATGGAAACAAAGATTAATGGCACTCAATGCAATGTTGGATAATACTTAATGAGGAAAGACCCGACTGGCAGACAAAGATGCAGATGGAGAAAGAGACCGCAGTAGTGGAGTGAGAGAGTTGAGATAGAAACCCTAGTAGTGGAGTGATAGAGTTGAGAAAGACGACCACTTCTCACACACAGGGAAGAGAAGTAGTACGGCTGGCCAAAGACCTATATAGTGTATATGGCCTAAAAACATAAGAAAATATACATATTTATGTATACAGACGAAATTTACATCAGTTTTTACATTATATTATAAACCAAAATATATCTTACGTTCAAAAGCGTACACAAATGTAAGACAAAAGGTGTAAATTAAAATAGTTGACTTCATTCTCTTGATTCAGTCTACCGTCGTGTGCAGGTCTACATCCAAAACTGTATTGACAGTGTTTATATGCAGCTGTAACCAGGATGTGTCGTACAGGTAAATGATACATCCAAAACTGTATTGACCGCGTTTATGTACTGCTGTAACCAGGATGTGTCGTACAGGTAATGATATATTCATTGCCGTGTGAGGTACACAACACGAAAACCCCACTTCCTATAATAAAAAGCGACAATATCGTTTTTTGAACAAATATTGTTATTCAAGGGTGTGGTCCAGATTCAAACATATCCGGTCTGCTGTTATTCTTTAATTGGTCAAAATTAGTTTCAAAGGCCTGTGGTTAAGACTTGAGGTCGGTTAGGCATGACCGGAAAATAAATGGTATACAGTTGCTCCGACCAACAAAATAATAGTCGTAATGTTTATATATATATATATATTTAAACTTATAGTCATTTTATTATGAATGATTATGCTAACTATATTTAATAAACACAGTACTATTATATAGCGTGTTCTATATACATATGACTTTCAGCGGCAACACTCACGCCTCGTCTCTGTAATAGTAGTCACAACCAGGTACTTTTCTGTGAAGGAGAATTAAAGAAAACAAAGAGAAACAACCAGTTCTATGAGCTTTTAAATAGCATACAAGAAAAAAGGTTTAATTAGAAATGATCACATTTAAAATACATTTTTATTATGGAAACCGTATGGAATATATGAAATAACTTTTTTTTTTCCAGCATAACACAGTTTTTAAATTGCTGTATTTTTAGACATACATATAACCTGTAGTTGATTCGGGAGTATAACTCAAGTCTAACACGCAGGAAACAACAGCGTACTTCCAGGATGTTATTTAGTGACTTGAAAATTTAACACAATTTGTGTGTAAAGCTCTGAATACAGTGGAGTGACCTTTGAGCAATATAATTACGTGCTTAGGGCATGGTCACATGCATCTTATAAGAAATAACACAGCAACACCTTTAAAAGACACAAAAAACACTAACTCCAACTTTGAGATGCAATCTAAAACTTTTTATCGACCACTTGAGTACGATGTACCAATGACATTGTATTCGCACGACCTTGCATACCAGGTGTGTATACCTCGACTTCTGGCTCCAACAACTGGGCATCAACTAACTGTCTACAGTAGTCCACACAGTCAAACTACACACACAGACACACGGTGCACCACACACACACACGTACACACGGTCAATCTGTGACAGACATCAAGGGATAAGAGCTTTTGGGGGAAAGGGGAATTAACTGAAAAATAAAAATTAAGCCAAACTAATCATTTATATTAGTTTATTAATTTTATTCAAAGCAATCAAAAAGTATTTATTTAAAATGAAATATTGTTTATAAAGCGCTCGTTCTTGTTTGATCATGTTTATCCTGCACACAAAAACGTATTGATTGAAAGCGAATTCAATTTTTATCATCAAAATCGGACACCACATCAATTTTTACCACTTTATAATCTTAGCGTGAAGTGTTAGAAGAGCTTTCATATGTATTATACATAGTCACAAATTCTTTTTTTTTTCCTCATTAGGATACTCCAGTAAGGACCAATGTATATTTCAGTCATGCATGGGATCTCCCGTGATTTCTCCATGGACAGTGCACTATCGGCTATGGCGGGGATAAAATGAGAGAATCATAAAAACAGTCCCATTAGGGGTTGATAGGATCTAAGGGATTTCATCACATATTTACAGGGGATTTCAAACACTGCCTTTTGGAATGTTGATTTCGAGTACATTTGAAATACAACTTCAACTCCCGATAAATGATATTGGAAAGGGCAGTGTCATTTTTTAATGTAAAAAGATGAGAAAAATCAAATTCGACAAATGAACTTACTGATAACATTCTTATCGTTGCAACTTAAATCATTTTGTTCCTGATATGTTTAGAAATAAATGGGCAGATCCAGTATAACGTTGTCTATATGACAATATTTTATTGAGTAGCTGCTGAGATCTTTAGATGGGCCCACACTGAGCATATATTTTAAACCTGTAGATGATATAGATTAGAGAGTACGTGGTTGTTGCTATGTTGCTAGAGTCTGTGTCAGCTCCGTAGCGTTAAAGTTTGACAGCAGAGGTCAGGCATTCTACAGCAGGGGCCGGGCAATAGCATGGTGGGGGGCAGGTAACACATTTCACAAGGTAGAGCAATTAAGCAGAGGAGGGGGGGGGGTCAGAAAAAAAACGCATGGTGGCACGCTAAGGGCCTGGTCTGTGTCATGAGCGGGGAGGTGACGTATGCAGAGCATATGGCGTCGACATGAAGTAAACATGTATTTTGTTAATTATGTTTTCCTTTGATTATATTTTTGAGAACATAAACAAAAACTTTTACATTTCTCATTATTTGAAGGGGCCCCATATTTTCTGCTGTCAGTTGCCCGCTGTGTATATAATGTTACGACTTTCAAACTCTCTCTAGGTAGGCACTAAATGACATGTTGGTTCGTTTGTTTGAATAATAAGAGTCTACGTGTTATCGCTGGCGACGTGCCGAACTCGCTGCATCAATAGACCTGGGGTTCTCCACCTCTTCTGTCTGTTTTGTCCATTCTATGAGTCACAGCACAGTTCTTTTTAATAGGTAGTCCCACCGAGCAGTTTGTATCGTTTTACCGCCAAAACTGAGGGTGAAGGTCATTGCTTGTGTGTGCAAGTGCAGGTGGCGAGTAACACTATTTTATCGCTTGTACTACGGTGGGGGGGGGGTGAACGACCGAATTAACAACATAAAAGTAGATCAAGTTGCTAAATATAATTAAATGTTTTATGCTATTAACAGTCACAGCTCTTGTTATCGAAGCACTATTAAAAAACAAGTCTAGTATATATATATATATATATATATATATATATATATATATATATATATATATATATATAATGATTCATGAGTATATTAATGGTGATGCTAATTTAGATTTACCTGAATCAGTTTTTGCTTCCGCCGTTTCATTTTTGTCTAATATTAATAACTTACTTTTACCTATTTGGTCGGGAACTAGGCGCCCCCCCGTAGTTTTGTTTGCATCTTTTCTTTCCATCCTAGCGTTGTTTAATTGCAAATTGCGAAATGTGTAGACAGATTATTATTTTTTTATCAAAAACGATATTAATAATAAATAGCTGCTCGTATAGTTTATCTCTTAATGATCAGACATTCATTGCTTTTATAATAGATGAATATTACGCAATTATTTATTGGACAGAAAATATATTAGATTAAAGTAGAATCTAAATTATTATTGAAACTACAATCAAATTAAACCTCTTGCAACGTTTCCAGACTGTAGTGTTTTTTAAAAACAATGGTTGTCTATATACATTTACCTATATTCATAATGTACAGAAGTCATAAGAAAACCAACTTAACAACCTACACTTATTTATCAACAAATTATTAAAGAATCATTAAATAACCACATCAAAAATATTTTAACTATTTAACTACGTTTGATAAAAACAGCTAATTGTGCATGAGTTAACACTTAAGGGGAAACCACTCCTTTTACTCTTTAGAAGGAAGACATCCCTTCACGTTAGTTGTCTAACCTGTTCAACTGTTTTCCTTGTTCAGCTAGCTTGCAGTTTGTGTTCCAATGTAATTGTATCAATATTTTATCTGTTGAGCTGATTTAGGCCAAATGTCACTGTTCGCTAACTAGATATTTTAAATCCTAAACCGTGGTATCAAGGTCGATACAATCCATTAAAAAATATGAATGATATTTATGTTATTTTACATTAATTGTGAGTGCGTACATCACATTGCAGCGATAATAAAAACAATAAACTAGCCCTATCCAATTCACTGTAAATGTAAAAAAAGTTTATGAAATTTAATTTAAAAAAAAAAAATCACTATGCCAATGATTGCTTTTGTGTCGCATTATTTGTAAGATATTAATTACACACATAATAAAATAGAAACATGCGAAATACAAACGTCATAACATAGATGTTTCATTACATAAATGCTCATTACATAGATGTTTCATTACATAAATGCTCATTGCATAGATGGTTTATTACATAATTGTTCATTACATAGATGTTTTATTACATTTATGTTTCATTACATGCATGTTTCATAAAATGCATGTTTCATAACATTTATGTTTCATTATAATTCATGTTTCATAAAATTCATATTTCATAACATTAATGTTTCATTACATACTTACTACAAATATATATAATATTTCATGCAAACACTTCGACCATCTCGTCTTGTTTAAGTCACGTCTATGAACTGTACAAGCCGTTTGTGTCTCACTGTTCAGAAAGCTTTTTACCCTACACTGACTTTACTTTCAGTGTAGCCTTTAAGTTCACTTTTTAAAATACAACTAATTAAGTTGCAAAGAGTTGACACGCGCTCAAACACAATTGGAATTACACGTTTCCTGCACATAAGTATTAAATATGGTCTTCATCACTACAAATTTGACCTACTTGTCATAAGGAAAACTGCTGACTCTGCGATTGTAGTGTGCTTCTGGATTGTGTTTCAGACCTAAAAGTAAATTTCTACTTCTTCCTTGATGTATAAAGTGCCAGTTTCTTACGACAACTTTTCTAGTGCACTCAAGAAATTAAACAAACAAAACACAACTTTTTTTTTTTTTTACATTTTTTTCCTGTAACTCACATAGTTTATTGGCGGCCTTTTATTTAATATTATTGTATGTTTTTTTGTGTTATTGAGTTATAAGGTTAAACATGTTTAATTTTTATTCGGCATTTACTCACTAAGGGGACGGGTGGTCGTGCCCAGCTCTGATGGGTAACTGACTTAAAGTTAGCGGGGGAGGGAGAGGGGGGGGGGAGTAAAGACGGTTGGGCGTTGTGCTAGCCACACAATGCCTCCATATGCAGATGCTACTGATACAGATTAATTCTACATTTCATCTGTCCCGATGAGCCCTTAGATGTTTAAGGGAAATTTATTTTTACTTTATTTTTAAACATTGACTAATTAATGTTTTCAATTTTAAATGTATCCCCTACATTTTAAAAAAAATGTCATATAAGAGGGGGGCATTTGCTCCCCCCCCCCACATACATTTTAAAAAAATGTCATAAAGTTGTCCCCCCCCTGGTAAATTTTTACCCCCCCCCTGGAAAAATTTCTAGCGACGCCCATGCATGTATTCGCTGTTTTTTTTTTACATTTAAAACAACATATTAAGCTACTATAAAATAAAAAAATCAGGCCAACAAGAGAGCCATTAATTAATTTGTTTTTATACCATTTAAATAAAACAAACATTATTTCTTTTTTTCTTAAATAGCAATCAATTTACCAATATTTAAATATGTGAAGATAAAATAAATTAACTTCATATTTGTTCTTCTTTTTTATAAATTTCTCTAATTTAATCATTATCTTTCATTTAATAGACTCTGTTTTCATTATTTATAGTAAAATGCAGTAAATTCTTCAAAATTTTATTCACTTTGATTCTTATCAATAGACTTCCATCGACGCAATTTTCCTTGACAATATACGTGAAGAAAATATTCAGTTTGACTTCAGTGTAAGATTTGTTTTAGTTTTACCTTAAGCATTACTAGTATTCATTGAACGTAGACTTTTCATTTTTAGAGAACTGCTAAATGAGCATTATACAATCTTAAAATATATTTAATAAACATTACATCATGTCTCCATTTAGTTTCAGGGTGAGTGGTCTAGATATGTTGTGCTAAAAAATGCCAGAAGTAAGATATTAAACATCAATACCGTGAAACACAACATTTTGTTTATGTTCAATACATCTTTCATCCTTCTATATTTCATTGTTAATATTTTTTCTTGTCTTTACACACATGCGAATGCCTCATACATCTAATAATTTACAACACTGATATATATTTACTTAAAACCAATTAAAAAAATTATATCAGTATTATTTGTAACAAAAAAAAAAAAGAAATATTTTTTATCTAACGTTTAATCAAATGTAAATAATTATTCAACTTCCTGCGGAAAAAAAAAAGTAAATATTTTTTTTTCTAATGTTCTAGTTTATTTTCATTATTGACCGTAAATCAGTTGACTACGGATTAACGATCCTTTGGCATGAACATTTCGGACAGCCATTGTCGTCCACTGACCAAAACACATTCCCAGTGCAGGTGCACGTGCGGACTCGACATGCGCACTGACATGTCTCACAGCCGTTAGAATCGGTGGCGTGTATGCACCACGGGACGTTGGGGTCACATTCAACAGCCGGGCACGGGATGGGCAGCGAGACTGGAAAGAAAAAAAAAATGTCAAATCAAAAGACAACATGTTAAAGTCCTCTGTGCAGGGAATCGGTATATTTAAAAACTATTATTCACCTGAGTGAATACCATGAAAATGCCACAATCATTTTTAGATGCTCTATCGTCCCAGTTTTGTATGTCTGTCATCACCCTAGATATCAGCAACCATTAGTCCTAGACACATGATGTATATACCATAATGTAGGTCTTGGCCTGCCATGTGTGCATCAAAAGTCCATTTCGCAATCTGACCTCTGAGGGCTGTGCATTAGTGTTTTTACGGTTTTTTTTTTACTATGTAAGCTATTTTAATAATTATGCCTTATATGTTCAATAACCCATTCATTTGGTGCGAAATACCGCAGCATGTAGTTTCACCAAGATTGACGTCACACGTGTTCAGAACTATATCTTTTCAGAAAGTGGTCTAAAATTGGTGCCAAATTCCGTTTCTGTGTACTATATTTAGCAACAGTAATTTCACTTGATTTAGACAAGATTGTGATCTATTCGCCATACATATTTAATTTTATTTATTAAGAAACTCATCAAATGAAATAGTAAGCTTGGGTTCTAAGTTTAATTGAAAGTAACAGAGCTATGCAACAATTGACGGAGTTTTCGGACGATTAAATGACTACAATTTAGAATGTTTTCAATTATGAGTCATATTTCAGTGACCACAAACCACTTGTAGTTAGATTTAAGATAAATATTTACTGAAAGCTAATATACGTGCTGATACGTACCATAGAATTTCACTAACACGTCATGTATATTTTCCCTATTGTGTACAGGAGGTTTCGGAGAGTATCATAAATATTTCGGCATATTTGTATGAACTCTCCATCCTGGTCTGAGAGACATACCATGATCCACGGGGGATAGAACATAGGGGTTCTCTAGTCAGGAAAAAAAAACGTCTTGCGAGGGTGGTGGTACTGTGATCAATGAGGACAATCCGTGATCGCAATATTCACAGCTGGCGGTGATGACGGATGTGGTCGACACACAACACCTTTCCACTCTGTCCCACTCAAGCACACCTGCGCAGCCTGCCATTTCGGACTGGGGGTACAGGCACACTACAACCTCCCCTCTTTCCGAGTGGCAGGAAAAACCCTTTGCTTTGCTATTCTGGCCGATCAGCAGTACACACACCCTGCTCGTCTGGCCAGTTTGGGCAAGGAATAAAACCTACCTTTCTGCCATCCCGCCAGATGATAGCGGGCAACCTCACCCCACTACTCTGTTGGGATGGCATACATGCATCAACGCCGCCAAAAGTGTTAGTGTGGTAGGCACACAACACCCTACCATGCTGGCAATGGCGGCGTAAAAAAAAAGCTAACACGTCATGTGTCCAGAATGGAACAGGCTTATTTTACTTGTTTATTTATAACAAGCATTTCCCTATTTTTTGTAAATTATGCGGAATGTTGAATAATACATGATTTATATTAAATTAGTGAAAATATTTTACTGATACTTTTTTTTACGTTTTTAAAACGACAAAGTTATCATTCTCGAATAATGGCCCCTATTCTCTGCCGTAAACCAGTTGTTAACACTTTGGCATTGGTTTGCATTTAGCCTGGCATTAACTCTGCCCTCCGTATGACGATCATATACAACTTATATAGCAATTTAATCGGCAGCCAATCATTTTGTAGGCGAATCATTTTTTATTCTTACGTGGCGTCTTTTTAGTTTAGGCGACATCGTAAAATGTATTAACAAAACATGTAAACCGTGGACTAATTAAAACAAAAAAAAAATTTACTTACGCGGAGCGCACAGTGAAAGTAAGTACATCAATGTGGCGGATACGATTAGGTGTCTCATTTTTTTTTTTTTTAACAATATTGAATTACAGAAAATATAGCATCAGAAATCACAATTTATATATCTATACCGGGATAATGTATTCTGTCTTGACGTCATTAAAAGACTTCCGTTTTGGTAAAGTTTACGTTGACCTTATGTTTGACCTTCGCCTACCTGAAGCCCCGCAGGCCTGACTGTTATTGTATTTGTTTTGTTTTTTTTAATATATTGTAAACGGAAGCCGCTGGCTATCGATACGAATCAATACATCCGTTTGTCACATCCTTTTTAATATCCCCCCTCCCGTCCCTTTCCCGGGCATTCTGTCGTAACTCTCAAACTTCGACCTGTATGTTGTCGAAAACACGTTAGTGAAATATTGATATATGTCAGCTCGCCCGACAAAACCGAAGGAAATAATTTGCGTCGTTTGGTGATAATGTATTCGATTTTTTTTTCATTTATCATTTTGACTGTTCGATACCGTCCCTTTGTAAAATTAAAATCATGACATTAGTAAACCTTGAATTTTTTTGCGTTTGTGTGTGTGTGTGTATTTGTTAGAACCTTTTGGCTGTATAACATGATTGTGTTTTAAATTTTTAATAATTGTTTCACATCTCTAAGTTTAATGTTGCAAAAAGATGAAAATAGCAAAGAGTTATCATAAATTGAAAGTGAGGGCACACATATTGTCATAAACATCGAATTTTTTCTCAAAGAAACCATTTACAGAATAGCAGATCCATCACTAACTATTCTGAAACCCGGTGCAATTTTTTTTTTGGTACACTTTTTCTATTTGAAAAGTGCAAGAAAATCTAACAGTGCACTTTTGGCGCCCCTTCCTTAGTTCATGATTTACGAATAACACTTTTTTTATAAATATTTTTTTTTGATTAAATAGAATATAACGTGAATTTTGATTGACTAGAAAAAAATAAATGAAATAATTTCTGTCAACGAATGTTGTGTTGATTTCTATTATTTTTTTTGTGGCTAAAATCATCTCTAATGTATGTATGTATGTATTTATATACATATATACTAGCTTTGCATGGCAAAACCTTTCCCAAGAGTTATATGCCCATAGGCTTCATCAGTAGGCTATTTTATTGTTTGATTTCGGCCAGATCCTAATTTTTCGTAATTGTATTTTAAACTTGAATACTATTGTATTGGTTCTTTACTTTCGATTTAACGAAGAACCTAAATCGCTTTTATATATTTATAATGTGTGTGTGTGTGTGTGTATGGATGTAAGTGGCGGCGTTCATGTACATTGTGTAACAAGTTTTATTCATGTGTCGCCTATCATAAGTTCAAGGACCATATAATAAAAAAAAAACACCTTGGCACATATGTAGCCCATGCCAGGTACCTGTGGGCGGGGCGGGGAGGGGAGTCACTTCCCAGTCGCAGTAGATTAAAACTAACATCCACGACGCACCGAAGCGCACCCGGATAAACAGCAGCGGCTCATGCAAGGGGGGGGGAAGTCATTCTTAACAGTTTTATGGCAACATTTAAATGAATTCAAGTTTATCCAGTTCATTAATTAGACGTTAGAATGACTTTAAGGATTAACTTAATTTTCTCAATTGTAACAAAAAATAAAACAAAGAACTCTTATGTGAGTATGTTCTTTAATTTATGTGTCGTTCTAAGCCCCCCCCCCCACACCCCCTAGTTCATCGCCTTTCTCCCCACCAAACACATACACACACACACACACACACACACTCGAATAAATTTACACCAAGGCTAAACCAAAAGAAACATCTTTTCACTCAGACTCCTAATGCACAAATAATTTTCAAAACTGTTTAAAATGAATACTTAGTTTATTTGATACACAATATATTGTTTTGGAATAAGTTTTATTATGTGAGATTAACACTGCATCCGGGATGAATCAAGGCGGTAACAAAACTTGCCTTTAGTAGCGAAATGTAGCTAAGTGGCTCTATATAGTGATTGTGTATTTTATTTAATCATCTAAAATAGAAAGACTAACGGCGAGAGTTGTAGAAAGCTAGACTGCAGTGTCGATGGCTAGACTGTAGTGTAGATGGCTAGACTGTAGTGTCGATGGCTAGACTATATTGTCAATGGCTAGACTGTATTGTACATGGCTAGACTATATTGTCAATGGCTAGACTGTAATGTAGATGGCTAGATTGTAGAACCGATTGCTAGACTGTAGTGTCGGTGGCTAGACTGTAGTGTAGATGGCTAGACTGTAGTGTCGGTGGCTAGACTGTAGTGTAGATGACTAGACTGGGTTCAATCCTGGGTTATAACCTTCAACATGTTTCCTGGTCACGTTGATAGTATGCGCCTCAAGTCCACCCAGCTTTAAATGGGTCACCTGACTTAAGTCGGGGAAGTAAAGGCGGCTGAACGTTGTATAAACCACACAATCCCTACATATGCCAAAGCTATAGAAACAGAAGAAATTCTACACTTTATCTGTCGGGATGAACATTTCAACTATTATCTCAGAAGTACACTTTTTCTTTCTAAATTTTGCTTAATTGAATTTAGCATAACTATTGTTATTGATATATGTTACAAAAAAAATGCCACGATACATCCCTAGTGCAATATTTTTTTTCTGATAAATCATATCAGTTGATTCAACACCTGGAAAAAAAACTATTGTATAACGCACATGTAGAAAGTGTGAATATATCCCCACCAATCTAATTGTGCAGTGATGATGATTTTTATGTTTGAAACTTGGAACGTATAATATTGAATTATAGGAAGGAGAAACTAAAAATAAATTTGATAGTTTTAAAAAAAAATGGAATCTAGTGAATGTATTTTACAAGAAATTATACTGCCAATAAATAGTTTCATTTTTTAACACCTTTAAAATCCAACGTATTTTTTTTTTTTTTAATTTTAATTATAGTCAACATGACAAACTGGGTCGTGACATAAATGTATTCAATTTATACAAAGATTTCAAAATAAAAAAAAACATGTATTAAGATGAATTAAACCATCAGAATAACACTAAAATTGTATTCATGAATATAAATTGGATTTCCTAATGTAAAACAACAGGCTGTATCAGTGTACGCTTTTCATTTTGCTTATCAATACGCATTGAATAATATAATATAATAATAATAGCGATTTGGGCGCTGCATTAAATCGAAAGTAAAAAATTAATACAACAGTATTCAAGCTTAAAATACAATCATGGAAAAATCGGATTTGCCCGAAACCAAAACATAACCTAGACTACCGATCAAGCCTAATGGGATATAACTCTATGCAAATGTTTTGCAGGGAACATCTAGTATGATTATATTTTTTTTCAAATTAAGTTTGTTAGAGCATGTTATCAACGAATTATGTCGCTGCGTAATAATCCTCTGTTGGTTATTACTGCTACTCTAATTATTTTTTTATCTTATTACACTGCTTCAGGTCATACCTGTGAAGTTTTATTTAACAAAAGATAATCCTGACGGTATATCTGTTGTTTTTTTTTCCTACGTTCTTTTCTTAGATGGAATATTATTTTCACTTTATTTGCAACTCCTGATTAAAGAATCACATTTTTTAATAAGATTTTGTTGTAATAACCTCACTTGTATATTGTGAGTTCTTCCGTATGTAGTTGTACGAGTGCTAACTGGAAGATCACATTTCTCGCTACTAATTCACCATAACAAAGATGTTTCTTATATCAAAAATAGTTGTCTGTGAAAGAACGGGAATGACAGACCGACTCCGCATACACAGCTCTGACATCCATGAAGGTCTATTGAACATATTTTTCCTAAGCGACAAACCGGGTTCGAAATTTGACACCGGCAACGGCAGGTCGGACAGCCCTCACTGTCGAGCACAAATCCGTTTGCACAGCTCAATGAGCAGCTAAAGGCTGGACAGTTATGCGTATGAAGGCCGCAGGACGTGCAAGCGCTAACGTTATCCGTAAGTTGACCGTTAGTGCACTGACCCCCGGGTGGACAAGCGGCGACGAGGCTGCATTGAGACCTGCAGGACGGCTTGATGAGACAGTTACGTGTACTGAGATACGTCGTCAGTCTGATGGGAGGGGCGGGCCCTAGCCTCGAGCAGTCACAGACGTGATGCGGCCCGCACAGACAGTCCAGACATTCTACCTCGGCGTCAGACAGACCGTTGTGACATCTCAGCGAACACAGGAGCAGTTGGCAGGTAGAAAGGGTGGGGCACAGTCTGTCATCAAGTTCACTATGCACTGAACAGCAGACAAGAAGAACGCAGGTGGTTACACCTGATAGAACATGAGTAGATGTGTATATAATTGATAAACAAGAGACAAATGTTAGTTATGTATGTATTTGTAAGCATATCTATCTATCTATCTATCGATCTATCTATCGATATATTTATCTATCTATCTATCTATCTATCTATCTATCTATCTATCTATCTATCTATCTATCTATCTATCTATCTATCTATCTATATATATATATATATATATATATATATATATATATATATATGTATCTATCTAACTATTTAAATATGGATATAAAGAAATAACTAACAAAGTATTATGAAATTTTAGATCAACTATATCGATAGGCTTAAAGTATCATTGAATATTGATTGACTATATACTAAAAACTGACAATAAATGGTTTGCTTGACGTCTGAGCTTGTCCCTACAATGTTATTAGTAAGCCTAAAAAATGTTTATTCATTATACTGAGATAAAGCGAAGCTCACGTAATAAAATTCAAAAAGATCAGTCTCTTATTCGTTCCTTAAATCTTACACATGATTTTGGATAATTAGTTCACAATTGTTTGTATGGGATGTTCCAAAGCTGCAAAAAAACATGTTCTCTTAGAAAAAATGTCTTCATATCCATATAATATTTCATGATCAACCAATTAATAAAAATCTCGTAGTCTCGCGAGAACTAAAAAAAAAAAATGGCTGTTAAAAAGACATTGTAAAAATACTATAATTATACTCACATGAAAGTGGCTCTCAAGTTGGGTAATGCTTAATTACAAATCATTTTAGTCAATGTTTCAAAAATGAAATTTAATTTACGTGCAAAATAAAAAGGGTAAAACGATTTTTTACGGGAAAAAACAATAAATAAAATGCGCCTTTTTTATATCTAATTTTACCTTTACATTCGGGCGGCGAAAACAAAAACCACTTGTCATAGTGGGTCGTAATGGTTGTAAGATTGAGAGCCACTGAATTAGTTTCATACACTCTACATATTTAGCCTCAGCTGTTGACTACACATAAAGTCCCAAAAAGAGAAGTAAAAAAAAAAATATCCTGTAAGACAAACGAAACTATTCCACAATCAACATTACCATAATTCAGTCAGTTTGTCTAACAGAAATTAGTTAACATGTTATATTTCATTCACAAACCGAGCGTTATATTTTACTAACGGCATATATTGTGAAACTCAATGAACATCTCAGGCTGACTCGCTGGCAAACACATTATAAATTAGTGGATTATACCATACCTGTCAGTCTACATGCAGACAAAGAAGAGAAGGCAAAGGACATGGTTAGTTAACAGGGGAAAGATTCAACGGACCTGGTAAAGAAACGGTTTTTATCGTACGGATTAAGGAAATGTCATCTTTATAAACATGTTACATCTTGATATCTTAATATTGTCCGCTTATCTTGTCACTCTGATTAATAGGATATGTGAATAGGATAAGTTCATCATCTTTGCAAAGATGTTGTTTTTTTTTTATATTTATTTGATATTTCTACATTAAAAAAAATTGATGTGGGTGTCTCGTTACGACATGTCGTGGTCTAGACCAGTGGTCCCCAACTCCCCCGGGGGGCAGCGTACCTGTTCCTGTCCGTGGATCAAATGGAATTAGGCCGCCAAATGAAAAATTAAATTGTAGTGTATTTCTCTCGAGATTGTGCGACTTTCCATGAACGAAAGGCTGACAAGGAGCTTAACGGCTGTGAGTGGCTGTGACAAAAACAGATCAAAACAATGTAAAATTTAAATAACGACCCCCTTTCCCTCAGCGTGGCGTGAGGAAATAATCTACAGTCGACCGGTCCGCGGAGAGCAAAAAAAAATGAGGACCGCTGGCCTAGATGATCTAGTTTTTTTTTTCACCAAGGTCGACAAACCAGTTTATGTTTTTGTGTATGTAGCTAGACTGACTTCCCTTCCTTGTAACTACAATAATCGCACTTAGGTCTAATTATAATTAAACTGAGCAAATGTAAAGTACAAAGAGAACTATGAAATGATGTCATCGGGAAACTCCGTTTTAGCCATATTATTGGCCAGCTGTTTGATGAAGGGATACTTGGGTAAATTTAATGTTTTTCAATGATAAATATTGATGCATAAGAAATATATATCTGGGCTTACTTCATAGCAATTGTAAACTAAATGTCAATTTTTTTATTTTTTAATTTACGCATTTTTCTTCGCTCTTGTTAACGTTAAGAAAATGCACTATACAATTGTCACATTCTGTGATTTAATGAATAAAATCAAGTCCAACCCTTACCCTGTTTTCATCACCCGAGGGGGAGATAATATAAATATATAGGATAGACAAAGGCTTTGTCTTCCCAGGTGTTCGCACTGTGGTTAGTCTGTCTAGCATCCACTATCACTGAAAGTCACTTGAGAAGGTAAAGTCTATAAGGGAAGTAATCTGTGCCCTTGTTATATTCAAGCGGGAGAGGGATGGGCTCTTTGTCCCTTTATCCCCCATGCTTGAAGGCGCCACTGATCACGCGTGATGGGTGTGACCTACACGGTCTCTGCGATTGGTCAGTGAAGCGGAAGTCTCGGCACGCATGCCGGGAGATCCGATGTGCGTGGGAAAACTTCCAGTCAGAATTATTCAGGGAGAATTAGTTAGTGAGCGTTGGTCAGTCGAGAAAGAAGGTCGAAGTCCTGGGTGCGGTTAACTAGCCAGGCCGGTTTCGACCGGCTCAGAGCTAAGTTCTTGTGATAACTACCCACCTCAGGTAATGCATTTTAATATACTTGATTATAACATTACTTTGTAGTAGCTGGTAAAGCTACGGCCTCTCTTAAGGCCCGCTGATGTGTATTCTGTTTGAGTTAAATAAATATGTATTTTAGTGTATTTACTTCTGATTTTGTACTCAATTCTTGTTGTGTTGTGCGTCCTTTGTAACCACGTGGCTGGAACAAATATAAATGCTGACCAGAACTCAGTAGGTAATCATACCAATAGAGAACGACCGCAGGGACCCCGCAAGGGGACCTTGACAAGAATAGCAATGGAAGGATTCAGAATGAAAAAACCAACAATACACAGGCCTACAATACAATTAATAAAAAACAGTAATATGTTTCATAACTAGAGAACCCCTATGATCCATCACCCGTGGATCATGGTATGTCTCTCAGACCAGGAAGGAGAGATCACAAATATCATGCCGAAATATTTAGTGATACTCTTCGAAACAAGGAACAATTGTGTTCCCCATGAATGTTCAAAGATCTAGTGAATAACAAATGTTACTTGCTCCAGAATATATAAGATAGTATTTAATTTCTTCATTATGTGTTCAGACAGTTTACATTTTCACATGATATAGGTTAAAAAACGAAATCTAATCTACCTCCACCAGCCCCACCCCCACCTTATTCCGATAATACGTATTAAAAATATTTCTTTTTATGTTAACAGAACAAGGGTAAGTGTATTGTGTTCGAGCCCTGTTCTTACCCCCTCCAGATCTACAGTTTCTAAAGCTGATTTATTTCCCCTATGTGAAGTAGCAAAAAATAATACAGTATTATTTCCCCTTACTTGAAAAAAAAAAGACACTGTCATAACAAACAAAAAAAAAGACACAGTGAATGAGGAAATGTTAAATGTTTCGATAATCTGGTGTTATGTTCAATCAATCTATTCAAATAGAAAAACACTAGTATCGGAAATGAAGCTGGGCTTCTTAATGTGCTGAGCATTTTACTTTAGCTACTCGGTTATTGGTTAATATACATACACTAGCTGTAACCTGCAAAACCTTTGCATAGAGTTATATCCCCTTAGGCTTGATCGGTAGGCTAGGTTATTTTTTGGTTTCGGGCAGATCCGATTTTTTTCATGGTTGTATTTTAAACTGGAATACTGTTGTATTAATTCTTTACTTTCGATTTAACGCACACTGGAAATGAATATTTTATATATGATAATTATCCAGTTAATTACACTCGAGTTTAAATTTAAAGGCTACAAACGATTTTTTTTTCAATTCGGTGTTTATCGATTTTCGATTTCACCAGTTTTTTTGTTGTGTCTTTAAAGAATGCGATGTACCGATGTTAAATACTAAATGTACCGATATTAAATACAAAATTTACCGATATTTAATAGACGATGTACGGATATTTAATACACAATGTACCGACATTAAATACACAATGTATAGATATTTAATACACAGTGTACTGATATTTAATATAAAAATGTATCGATATTAAATACATAAAATACACAGATCACCGATATTAACTACACAATGTACCTAATTTAAATACACAATATTCTTCCACATGCTTCAACAGACTCCCACAACACCGACATACTGCTATAGACTCCAACATATTCCCATAAACTGTCATATACTTCCACATAATTCCACAACTCCCAAATGCTCCCGAGATTTCTACTGGCTTCCATAGGCTCCGAAACCCGGAGAAGAATCCACTGGTGCATGTAGATTAACTATTGAATAGCAGAAACTGTAAATAAAATTTATAATAAGTTTCACTTATTGAAATATAGGAGTTACAGCTACTAATGCATGCCAGCTAATCTTGTATATTAAAATGCAAACGAAGCTTTAGTCTGTTTCGAAAATTTGAAAATAGGAGTAGAATTTGACCTTACGTGGTTGAAATTGATAACAAGGACTATAGTCCCGTTCGCGAAACAGGAGTAGAATAATAGGAACATACTCCCACATACTCCCATAGACTGTTAAAACTAAAACATAGTCCCAAAAACTACCACTTGCTCCCACATATTCCCATAGACTCCCACATACCCCCACATACTTCCACAACTCGAAAATACTCCCAAAGACTCCAGCTTAGTCTCACATAAACTACACAATGTACCGCTGTGAACTACACAATGTACATATATAAAGTTGCGTGGCTTGAATGCCAACATCTTGTTATAAATAAAACTTCAAACTTCCATTAAACCAAACAACTTTTCTGCAGAACTAGCATAATCTTTGTAATAATAAAGTTATAAACCAAATTCTTAAAGACAATTCTTAATCCACAACTTAAATTTCTATTTAACACCCCAAAAAATGTGAAACAAACTTGTAAAAAAAAGGTTTTAAGACTTATATGAAGTTATATGTATAATGTATAAATCATAAATAATTGAATATATTATATAAAGCTATATTTTAACGTACTAAATGTATCGGATGTTTCCCTGGCATAAAATAAACCTTACAGTATACACAATAAAAGTAAGTGCTTTACACATGCCTCTACTAACAGATAGGCCAATTAGGTAAAGGTCTAGGGCCCGGCGGATCTTTTGGCCCCTGTCAATATATATATATATATATATATATATATATATATATATATATATATATATATTGATAGACACATAATCAGACATATTTCAGACAGTTTAGAGACAGACAGAATGATAGATTGACAAAGATAGACGAATTCAGATTTGCGCTTTCAAAAGCCTATTGAATAAGTGCCTATTTATTGATTTACCTGTTGGTAAGACAGGGCAATACTGTTCAATAGTGGATGAACACGGCCAACTGAATAGATCTATTGATTTATGTTTCACTGTGTCAGTCACTGTGTTGCAGTTCCTGATCCAAACGCTAGCTAATATAAAAGCTTACTATTAGCTGAAACAACTGTGGTTATACAGCGTACCTTAACTTGTTGATATCTTATAAGAGCGCTCTGCTTTAAAATGCTGTACGCTTTCTAAAATCAAAGGGTAAGTTCAATGACTAGATTAATTCTATAAACTCTTAAATAAATCTGATTTAATTTTTTTTACAACTAAAATGAATTCACTTAAGTAAAACAGAAACCATACAGTGACTTATTGTATACAATGAGTCCCTATGCGGCTGTTTACATGTAACGTAGCTCCTTTGAGCTGGAAGGGTTTGTCGATGTGGGAAATACTCTGACAGGGAGTATTGGAAAAGCTAAGCAGGGGCGGGGTAAAACATATCATTTTACAATGAACGTTCTCTGACAAACGTAATCTTTTGGAGCTGCTAGTAATAGAAGATACAACTCAGGAGATACACATGATTTGTTGTTTTTTTTTGTTGTATGTTAGTTTTTAAATTAGCAGAGGTAAACAAATTTAATCTGGTTTCCTCCCCATGGAAAAAAATTCCAAAACGGGCAAATAAATACTTCCACTCAATGGTATGCAGAAGTCCAATACGTAAATAAAACTTAACAAAACATACAAATTACAAGATAGTATATGCGAATATTAAAATCATTAGTTTCATATGTATTGTAATCCGTTCAGATTTTTTTTTTCAATTTTCAAGGAAAACAATAATACATCGAGACTAGAGCTAAAATCTAATTAAAAGAAAAGTATTTTAGATTTCTCAATCAAGTTATGTAATTAAGTCTCCAATATATATTCTTTACATAATTAAATAATACTTAATATATAAGACTGTATTTAATTACTTCATTTTTTGTCTAATTTTTTTCTAGAAATGACTCAAATGTATATGTTTATACTCATCTTGTCTATAGTATGCCCATGTGTGTCTGCAGGTAAAGTCTATATATATAATTTTGATTTCTTAGAGCCTATAAAAAATATATAATTAAAAAAAATGAAATTTACATTATAATATTAATACATTTTTGAACAGAGAAAATACATAAAGTATAAACTAGTTGTATTTTATCCATTGCAGGCAAGTTGACATTTGAACATATTATTGGAATTATTATCGGCTGTTTAATCTTTGTTGTGATAGCAGTTATAGTATTGCTAGTGTGCTTTAGATCCAAACTGAGTGATTTGTGCAAAAAGTGTAAGAGGGGAAAAGAAACGAAAAGGTACGTTTATATTTCGGGAACTAATTTCAAACTTACTCCATAAACTTGCGGTCTACATAAACAGTTGAATATAATTGGAAACATTTTTTTTTAATTTTTATAAATATTTGTTTTGGCTGTCTTTATGTACGAATGAATGTTTGTACTAAAATATCTATTGTAAGAAACCATTAGCATCATACCCTTAGCCGATGAGGTCGTTCGGGGGGTCGTCTATCTGACGGTTCTTTGAATACTGGCAAATATGTTTTGACATCTGTTCAACCCATTCCGTCTTCCGTCGCTTCATTGTTGTAATAATCGTTTCCTGGTGGCCCGTAATTGATATTCTTTCCCCACAGCATGCATACAATTGTAGATATATTATAACTATTTTTAGTTTTGTCTGTCTGTCTGTCTGTCCGTCATCACCCTAGATCTCAACAACCATAAGTCCTAGACCCATGATGTATATATCATTGTGTAGGTCTTGGCCTGCAATGTGTGCAGCAAAAGTCCATTTTGCAATCTGACCTCTGAGGGCCGTAAAAGAGGGCTTATAAAGTACCGTTTTTTACTATATAAGCTATATTAACAAAGGAGCGCCCTAGATCTCAGCAACCATAAGTCCTAGACCCATGATGTATATATCATTTTGTAGGTCTTGGCCTGCCAATTGTACATTTCGCGATTTGACCTCTCAGGGCCAAAATATAAGAGTTTCTTATGTACCGTTTTTGCTTATATTTTAAATATAAATAATAAAAGCTAATCAAAGGGGCGTAATCATTATTTATTTTTGTAATAGTTATTCAACATGATTACTTTCTTCTCTAAATTTATCAAAATTCATGCGCGTGGAGCAATATTTATGGATGTAGCCCGGAAAAAAAATACGGATTTCGTCCATCGAAAATGCTCTAAAATTTCCTTTGTCCGAAACGGGAAAGACTTAAATTGCTGGTTTTTCAATGAGCAGGTATTATTGCTATTGGCTGTTAGCTACTACGTAGGGCAAGCGGCATTAGGACAGAGATTCTCAACTGTTTTAGCTCATGTACCCCAAATAATGCGAAATTATGTCCCCGTGTACCCCTCACACTGAAGTCCGCGAATAAATTCACAAATGTTCACAATAGAAAGCAGCTTTACTTTTCTTAATCATTACAAGGGTGTGACAATTCACGAATCAGCTGGATACCTTCTTCAAACTCTTGTTGGCTTTTTTTACGAAAATTATACATGCGGCATACCCCTAAATAACCATTCCCCTATCCCTCGGGGTAACTGTTTCACTTGTTGAAAACTGCGGTTTTAGGTGACACAGATAGTTAAAATCACAAAGTAATTGATGTTAAATATTTATAGCGATTGTTAGTTATTAAAAAAGATTATCAATAAAATGTATATCTTTTTTAAAATTTTTATTGATTCTTTTATTTTGTCAGAGAGAACACACAGGACCAATCGTTCCAGTTCGCAAAATTTTAGAAATTAATGTGGGAGTCAACAAGTGATAGATAAAAGTTATCACCGATATGAACCACTAAAGATTCATCGAATTGATGTGATGGTTAAGATGCTGCGTTCATTATTAATCTTAAAAATATGTGTCTGCAATGCAGCAAAGACATTATATGACCTAAGTGAAATTGTTAAAGACGTTTTTCTGTGTTGGATTACATGAAATATTAGTTTTGTTATCAACGCACACATCTAATGTTCTGTATATAGTGTACAGGCAACAAGCAAATGTTTTGTTCATTTGTTACAGTTTTCATTGTGTTGCCAAAATGACGTTTTTTTTACGTATATACACTATAATTTATAGTATCCTTTATGCAAAATGCGTGATATTGCACAATTTCTTTTAGACTAGATAAATGTATTAAACATTTACTGTAAATCAATGTTATTAGGCTTTCTCCTATTTGTTTACCGTTGTGTATTCGTATGCTATTATTTTATTCATATATATATATATATATATATATATATATATATATATATATATATATATATATATATATGTGTGTGTGTGTTTAAATTATTGAAAAATTTACACTACAAACAAGTGTATCAAGGTATTTGACCAATGTACTACAAGCTTATAGAGGGAGATAATTACAAAAGGAAACCATCACATGTATTTGCTGTTTCCTTAACATACTGTGTTCTTCCTAATACTCGTCTTTTTATCTAACTCTAAAGCATGGTACGCGCACCCCAAGGGAACGCGAAGAGTTTGTCGGGGTACGGGCTGTACCGGGCTGAGCATATGTAATGCGAAAACAATGAAATGAGGGGAAACCATGAGTATAAAAAAATATAAGCAAGTTGGTGTTGTTGTTGTAGATGTTGTTGTAGATATTGTTGTGTTGTTGTTGTTTTAGTACATGTTGTTGATGATGTTGTTGATGATGTTGTTGATGTAGATCTTGTTATTGTAATAGATGTTGTTGTATATGTTGTTGTTGTTTTTGTAGTTGTTGTTGTAGATGTTGTGGTTTTTGTTTTTGTAAATGTTGTTGGTGATGTTGTAGATGTTGTTGTTGTTGTAGATGTTGTTGTTGTTGTAGATGTTGTTGTTGTTGTAGATGTTGTTGTTGTAGATGTTGTTGTTGTTGTATATGATGTGGTTGTTGTAGTAGATGTTGTGGTTTTTGTAGATGTTGTTGTTGTAGATGTTGTTGTTGTAAATGTTGTTGTGGTAGATGTTGTTGTTGTATATGATGTGGTTGTTGTTGTAGATGTTGTGGTTTTTGTAGATGTTGTTGTAGATGTTGTTGTTGTAAATGTTGTTGTTGTAGATGTTGTTGTAGCTGTTGTTGTTGTTGGTGGTGGTGTTGTTGTAGATGTTGTTGTTGTAGATTGTTTGTTGTTGTTGTTGTTGTAGATATTTTTGTTTTACATGTTGTTGTAGATGTTGTTGTAGATTATGTTGTTGTATAGATGTTGTTGTTGTAGATGTTGTTGTTGTTGTAGATTATGTTGTTGTTGTTGCTGTTGTTGTTGTTATTATTGCTGTTGTTGTTGTTTTTACTATGCCGTAATCGGATATGAGAAAACAAAAATAAATGGGTACACATATATCAAAATTTCGGGAACCACTGATTTAGTGAGCCTTATCATAATTATTAGGTTACAGTTGAATATAATACAATTTACTACATATTTTACATAAGGGCAAACGAGCTTTTGCAAAAGTAGGGCATTGCCCGCAGAGGTTGTAAAACTCCACTGCCGACTGTAAAAAAAAATCAGCTCTAAGTGCACAAATAATACATGTACTCAATTTGTATAGGATATTGTTATTTTATTCTTTTAACTGCTTTACCCCTAATCAAAGGAAACTAATAACGATTAATTCCAAATTTTATAACATTTGGTCAGTATTTCCCTTGGCCTATTTTACACCAATGTCTTTTTTTCAAAACTACGATATGTAGGCTAACAAAACATATTTCAGAGTATTTTTTATATTATTTTTTTTTACAAGTTAAGTATTTATACGCAAAACAATGTTGCATATAGATGTAGTATATTAACATGTTTAAATTATGGGATAACAGAGAAACTTGCAAACTGACTGTTTGATACCGCGGTCCATTGATCTTTGCTCGATAACATCAATAGCGCTTAATTTTAATTTAAATTATTCCATGTAAACACTCCGTACATCGGCTCTAGATACTGTTATTACTTTGAATTAAAAAAAAAAAAGAAGTAGCTCGAAGTTAAACAAATTTTTGTCCGACCCTTCGCTTGAACTTTCGTGACATTCTGTGACCAAAAATAAAATTATTCTAACTAGATATTTCAAGCACCTTTGTTAAAGTTTCAACGGATGCCTGAAATCATCACATAATAATTGAAATGACCCCCTTTTTGTCAGATGGGGGATTGGTCTAATTGATCTATTTGTGTGAAACTTTGTGAAATAAAATGTTTAAGTGACTATTTTAACTGTTGTATTGAAAACCACTTTTTTTTTTAAATCTTTAAAGATTCATCGTGCAGTGTAGAATAAATGTGTGCGAATTGTTATATTTAGGTGTCTCATCGGAAATTCATTACATGTAAATATATCATTTAGAATGTTTTATCTTGTATTTTTTTACTTATTGTTTTAACTAAATTAAATTATATATAAATAGAATAAGTAATACGCAAAAGAAATAAAAAAAAATTAACTGTCTTTGGATGCCCAACATTTAACTTTTAAACATTTGTTTAGAAAATAGGTGGGAAAAAAAAGATCTAGTTCACTTCTCGATTATCATCTATAGAGCATAAAACATGCCCTATTGTTATCAATAAATGGGTCATTACATTTCTTAGAAAATAATCCATAAAAATTCTTCGATCCCTTTCTGCTAGTCACCGCAATCACCAAATAAAGAATATATATGGTCACATGATGAGTCGGTGGCTCTTGAGTGATTTAAACATTTGTTTAGAAAATAGGTGGGAAAAAAAAGATCTAGTTCACTTCTCGATTATCATCTATAGAGCATAAAACATGCCCTATTGTTATCAATAAATGGGTCATTACATTTCTTAGAAAATAATCCATAAAAATTCTTCGATCCCTTTCTGCTAGTCACCGCAATCACCAAATAAAGAATATATATGGTCACATGATGAGTCGGTGGCTCTTGAGTGATTTAGTCCGATCAGGTTATCCAATATTAAATCGTTCTATCCCTGGCGACTGCATTGAACTGTGTTCACCAGGTGCATCCAAGTCATACACAGGTGATCCTAATAGTGAAGCAAGCAAACACATATCATAAAGAGTTTCATGGAATCCAACAATAAGAAGCTCAAACTCAGCCTCATAGGTAACTCATGTAGTATTAAAATAATAACAAGGTCTATGTTTGAAAAAAAAAATCAAAGTTCCCTTATGCCCTGTCATGGATGTCAGGCCCGTAGCGTACGGGGAGGGCCAGGGGGGCCGCCCCCCCCATTTGCGTTTTGTCTGCCCCTCTCTGCTTATTTGTTCTACTTAGTAAAATCTATTACCTGCCCCCCCCCTGCTGTAGCCTGACCCCTGATGTAGAATGAATGACCCCTGCTGTAGAATTTTCACGATACGGGGCTGATGAATGTGTTATGTGTTTGTTGAACTTTTCACGTTTTGCGTGTGATTTTAAAGACTGTGTGGGAAAAAGGTCAGAAGTATAATATGATTAGTTGAGGTGGTCAGATGACAAGGAGTTGACCATGATGGCAAAAGTTAAAATAAGTATGATGACCGTAAGTGTTGCACGAAAGATTGTTAAGAAGTGGATATATATTGTCGAGTAGTGGATTACATTGTGTTAATGGATTGAATGAGTGGATATATAGTGTGCATTACGTTATGTTCAACTTTTGTGATCCTTTATTTTGTTATTATTTGTGTTTTCATATATGTCAAATTTCATGACCACAATATCGTCAAACCCATACATTATCACCACCAATGACATTCGCCCCACAAATAATGAGTCCACAATGGAACCATGGTCAACACCTATTATGAAAACACAAATAATAATAAAAATATGTTTGTATTAACAAATTTAAGGATTTGTTGAGATATTTGAACTGACAATTATCAGTGTAATATCTAAGGTATCATATGATCACAGAGCAGCCCTTCCATTAATGCAATAGCATGGCATATAAAGGGGACTTGAGGCATATGACCTGGAGTAACCGTTTGATACTCATCGGAGATCAAACCAAGGACCCCTCAGGTCGACGGTCCTATGAAGGGGGGGGGGGCAGTAAGGTTAAATTCATTGCGTCATTGAGTTATAACTTCTTAGCAAATAAAATTATTCAGTATAAAATAATTGGTTTATTTATTAAAAAAAATAGAAAAATAAAATAGAAAATCAACAACATTATAATCGTGAATCTAAAACAAAAAAAAATATTTTAAGTATAAATCAAGAAAATTAATGATACATTGTTTTCTTGCCGTTTCAGTTATAATGTTAAACATTTATAAACATTTCATAACTAATGTAATCTTTCACAGTTACAAGCACGTTAGCACATATATAATATTACTTCTCGTATAATAAAAATTGAGGGACAGGTGGCCGAGTGGTGAAGAAATTCAACTGCCGACCCGAACCTCGGGGAGGTCTAAAAGAATTTTGTCCAGGTCATGGATAATAGGTAACTGACTTAAGTTAGGGGAAAAAAAATCAACACTCCACCTGCCCCGATGGCCCCTCTAGGGTCCCACCAGTTTCATACGGTCATCCATTAGTTTAATAGTGCAACACAACACTAGCCTTTTTGTCGTGACATTTAAATTTACTATATATATATATATATATATATAAGTTAATGACAAAACTCCATGTTTTCCGACCCGATCAAAGTTTACGAACCCATTCTGGCCCATGGATCAAAATGTTTGCCCACCCCTGCTGTAGGGCTAATGGAGCTGTACGTTTTATACAAAAACTTATTCTAAATTTTACAAGGTGAAACTATACTACTGTTATGCTCATTTGGTAATTTTCAAAACGTGGAGTAAGACGGCTAATATTAGCGGATGGATTTCCAATAGCTACTTCCCCTGCCATAATAATCTCATGGAATATAATGGCAACATTAACATTGCTACTTTTTTTTACGTCTTTTTATCGTCAGTAAACACATGCAGAATAATAATGAAATAATTGAAGTAACGAAAAATTTGGAAAAAATAAACAATAGTAGTACAGTAAGCGAAAATGATTTTCATTTACAACGCAAAAACCAGATATACTAAAATGACTTTATCATTTTAAATACCCATTAAGTGTTAAAAAATATCAATTCCCCCCCCACACACACATACAAATTACTCAATCATTTTTTTAGGGGGTGCAATTATTTCTCTCAGTAAGGAAAATGATAAAAGCCATTATGTGTCCTAGCATACGTCAATCATCGATTGCATTAATTCATTATGCTCAGGTGCATGGATTTAAAATTTATTCATGTGATCATACTGTTATCTATTATATGACCTCTTTAAGTTGGAACACTTCATTATATTTAGTTCTTTGACACAAACATTCAGATGTCAACAGATATATTGCATATAAGGAGGCAAGAATCATCTGAAGTCCAGCAAGAATCGGAGCTATATATCTCAGAAATTCTGGTAGGATGTCTTTCACTGAAAATACAGAAAATCAATCAGCTCTTTACATTTTGACATATAGGCTAAGAGAAATATATTTTTTTTTCTTCTGTTATGTATAGCTATGGCATTAGCAAATATTAAATAAACATAATTAAAATTGTTAAACACTAGAGCATGACGTAACCATGTGCTGTAAACTCTTGAACAACCAAGTTCTGAATGAAAATAAGGTCTATTTAACAAAAAAAAATACAATTACTTCAAAGGTATTAAACACGATCGTTTGACTAGATGCATTAACTATAGCAAGATAAAAAAGCGATGCATCTTAATTCTCAGATTCTCAAACTGTCAATGCTATATAATTGAATTGAGTCAATTGACATGAATGGTAAGGCGTCATATATTTCATAATAATTGTACTAGGGCTATGTAATCTCTAGCTTAACACATAATGTGAGACTTGTAATTTGCTTATAGGCATATGCGAGTACGTTCAATCAGTCAGTGAACGTAATGGTGCACAAGTCTCAGAGCACCTATGAAAAGTTTTTGATTTACCTGACAAAAAAATCATTATTATAAAAACAGCTATTGAGATGAAGGACAAAACCGTCATAAAGACTTTCTTCATGATTGTATTGGTAGTAGTTTCTCATCAAAACCTACAGGAACAGAAATAAAGCTAATGAAATCATTCATTATTAAAAACGCATATTGGCTAATGTAATAATTGATAGTCATTCATGGTAAATGTTAGTAGATGAACACGTAATTAAACAAACTAAGGACTACATTCATCATGCATTCATCACTTGTACGCACCTTTGTTTGATTTGCACAATAATGTTCTAAGCAGATATACTATTTATATTAACCGCTAAATCAAAGTTACTATTTTTTTGTCTATGATATGCTCGAGTGTAAATAGAAAATCCAGATTTCTGTTAAGTTTTGAAGGCGTAGTGGCAGTAAATCCTGCCAAATTCAAGTGATAAAGTGTTAGTGACTTCACAAGCACATTATGTCTTCAAATCAATTTGAATCCAATGCGAAAACAAAATGTCATTCCAGTTAAAATGTCACTTTTCTTTGACATTAAGATCTGGAGAAACCATATAATACTTGTCAAACCTGTAGCCAGGGGGAGGGGGGTGCTGGGGGGACTGCAGCCCCTCCCCAAATTAATTTTAAAAATCGAATTTTATTATAAAATATACTTCTTTATCATTGCGTTCTAATTTTTTCTTATGTAAAACTCTCCGCACCGCCCCCCCCCCAAACCGCACAGCTACGGCCTTGACACTTGTACAGGCAGACATTAGAAAAAAAAAACTGGCCAGCTCAGGTGTGGTGGATGTTTGAATATGCCGGATAGTTGTATGTTTAAACGTACTGTATATATTTAATAGTAAATTAGCACATCTACAGTCTTTTAGAGAAAAAATAAAAACTGAGAGGGAAATAAAAATAAATATAACTATTGTTCACAAACTAGATAAAATACAGTACAGTTAGTTATATACAATTTTAATTCATGTGAAACTGAACAACTCGATTCATAGAATTTTAATTGAAGGATCCGGATCTCTGATGCTGAATTATAGAATCTCATCTACCTGTACTCATAAATAAAAATGAGATTGATTTAAAGAAAATATTCGATGAGTTAAATGTTATCGAAGCTATTCAATTTTGTTTTTGTTTTTATTATTTGTTTGTTTTTTTTTCTATCACAAGCCTTTGCAATTACAAATGATCGTACAAAAAATAGATTAACCAATAAAGATCAAAAATATTGTTATCTAGTAGTCTAAAATAATCTTGACCTAATTTTGAAAACTTAAAACTATGTTTATTGTTTAGTATAAATTATCTAAACTTACCTCTAAAACTGTTAAAGGAGGAATAATGTTAACACACCCCCTGAAACAAATCTTTCTATAAAATAATCGAAAAAAGTTTTATTGCAGGTTAGACGATCTTATATACTATTATTATTGTTGTAAAGTGAAAAGGCTAATTTTAAATATGACTTCATAAAAACAATATTTATTTTTAAATCTTCCGTTGTAAATGCATTTATCCTAATTGACGGCCAAAGTTTCTTTGTGTTGTAAGATGCATTTTTTTAATGCTTATGTGAACCATTGAAGTGATATATTTAAACATTACGTAATATGGGGGGGGGGGAAACGGTGTACGGTTACCGGAAGTTAATTGTAAATTTTGTTTTTCTTATTCTAAGAAACCGCTGATCGATATTAAGCTTCCTTGTTTTATTTCATATTAAAATAGCGATGAACTTATTAGGCCTACGATTATTTACAGATTGTTTTAAAAATGAGACATATTAGGTAATCAGGGCCCCATTATCATAAAGGCACAGTATGCACTGTGCCTAGGGCCTACGGACTTTTCAAGGGCCTACGAAAGCCAGAATGGCCAATTGAAAAATATAAAAAAAATGAAATCGGGGAGGGCCTACGACTTTGAAAGTGCCTAGGGTGTACGATGACCTTAGAACGGCCCCGATAGTAATGCGTCATATTTTATTTTAACGGTGAAAAGAAAATATATTTGTGTTTGATAATTATGAATATATTTGAACATGATATTTAAACTATTTCTGATAGATTAATTGAGTTACAAATTCTACCCTTATGAAAAGCGCAAAACGGAACCGAAGTAAGATCGGAAAAAAAAAAGAATGCGAACTAAAATTCCCCGGTTTCAAATCACAAATAAAGAAAAACCCGATCAGTACTAAAGTGACAATCATCACATTTATTGTATTTTTACTACATACGTAAGCTGTCATATTTATTTGCAAAGTAGCTGTAGCTAGAAAATAAGCATTTTAAATTGAAATTGTTTTGTTATTACTTAAACGTGTATATTAAAATTTTAATCAACGATCTTGTTAAAAATTAAACAGAAAGAATACTTATGGCAACTTTTGAACTATCGTATTGTAATTAGACTATTGAAAGTAGTTCAAAGTTTTAGAATCTAAAAAAAAATGGTAGATATTTGAGGCTACTATGCAACCCTGTCAAAGGAGGCCTGAAAGGAGTAATTGTAATTGGAAGGGTCCCTTTTTTATAATAGGGGCCTCAATCGTCGTCTAATTAAACTATTTGTCCTATCCCTTGTAAGTGCTTACAGGGTCAGGCATGCATGATGCAATCAATGACGCAATCCATGATGCAATCCCCAGTGATGCAATCATCCCAGTGAGGCAATCAATGATGCAATCACCCAAGTGACGCAATCCATGATGCAATCAGTGATGCAATATATATCCTATAAATAGGGAAGTTACCACGGTTGTTGAGGAGACGGAGACACACACACAAGAGAGAGAGAGACTAGAGACCCATGAAGGGGATACTAGATATAACACGTGGACTAAGTGGACAGTGCAGTCGAGAGTTATAATAGTTATAGACTCGTGTACTGGTTTATAGCAGTTACTTGTGATTTATTGCCACATCTCTCATCTAATATTGATCTGAGTATTTATCGTGTGTGTTGAATTATAGAATTATACATGTGATTTATTGATTCATCTTCTCAAGTGTTTATATTGAATTATCATATTCTCATCTGTATATATCATGCATCAAAAAGTTCAGTTAATTCTTTTACAATAAAAGGAGTTGTGTCGTCTGATTTAATAAGAGTACAAGTGGGATACGACACTATTCATGTGAATGTTTTTGTGACGAAATTGCTGGTAACACTCTTCCTGCTGACCCACGACTGCACCATTTTATCACCTGGACAGGTGTGTAAAAATAAAGAGATAATGGGGGTGTGTGAAACACGTGTCATTACCCTCCCCTCCTCAACTGGCGCTAGCGTCAGAATGTTTGATTGAGAGACCAGTCACGTGACCAGGTTTGGAGGGGGGGGGGTCGGGGGATCTACTTCGGACTCTTTGATATAAGTTAGTGACCAAAGTGAAAGTGAACAGTGAGGCAGTTATTTTTAGCACAGCGAGTTCGTCACCTGAGACGTAACACGTTCAACTCGCCTGCAGTGACTGTTACATACGGATTTAGCTTAGTTTAACTGTAGTTTAAATGTTAAGTGGATTAGTAGTAGTAAATAAAAGTATTTGTGTAATTATTGAACCCATCTGTCTTGAGTCATTCTATATATAAAAAGTTATAACAATATCTATATATGAATATCTGTACTGTTACATTTAAAAAAAATAAACATTATTTGATCACGATATGAAGATTAATCGTGCAGTGTGAAATATAGATCTTTCTAGATATTTCATTGTAATATTAAATACAAGTTACTATTTCAATTGCAATATTGTTTTTTTTTTCCTTTGACTGTACTATCTAATCGTTGTGTTAATATAAACAACACACACACGCAAAACCCATCATTAACTTTTTGGATCTTCATCGTCGTTCAATAAAGTTTAATTTTTTAGCTGTTTTAAGGAATTCTTTTCTATATAGATAAAATAATAAAAAAAAGAGGTCATCTGAATATTATATGTTTCAACCCTTGGCGACTGCAGCAAACTCTGTTCTCCCTTTGCATCCATGTCATACAGAGACGTGCCTGTATAAGGTATGAGACAGAAAACACTTCTACTATACAATTCCATTAAACCCCTAAGGGCTAGTCTGGGCAGACAAAAATATAGAATTCATCCGTTTTACTAACAGTGGTATATAAAGGGATTATGTATTTAGCACATCGACCAACCACCTATACTCTTCCAACTTAAAGTCATGTCCCCATTTAAAGCTTGGTGGACTTGTGGACTTTCTACCGGACAAATTCGAAGGCTCTCACTGATGTTCGAACCTGGTATCCCTCTACACCGCTTGCTACCCGTCCCTTTCATTGTTTGACCGCGATGCAGTAATTTACAAGAAGCGCAATAAACTTAAGTTTCCTTTTGGTCTCTTCTAAATGTTGAGTTATAGGTATCAGCGACTCAACGCTTATATTATAGGTTTGCAATCACACTGATCTTAAAATAGGACAAGCCATGTAACCGAGTTTTGGGAGTTTCCTTAACAGGACGAGTTTCGTGCTTTCAAATTGAACTTACATCGTAAATGATAGGAAATTGCAGGTAGATGTTTGTTTTTTATTAATTTATTTTTCTTTTTGTTTTAAAAATAAATATTACTCAACACCGTGTATTGGATGTATATTTCTACTATTTTATGATACATAAAAATAGCATTAATGCAACACATTCTGATTAATTATTTTGGTATCAACCTATTTATAAATAATGTTAATATAAAAATTTATTTAATATAAAATATATGATGCATATTGATTTACTAATTTCATATTGGACAATAGAGTATTTACATATCTGTATGGTTGTCTTTTAATAAAATGTAGGCGTTTATAACTTAAAAAATAAATAAATAGAGATATTCTAAAAAAAAAACAATAATTAAAGTGATTAGAAAAATCAGGAACAACAATATGTTTTTATGTTACAAATTTAATATATATCACTTATTTAAAAGGCATTATATATATTATGTTTAATGTCATAATGTAAAATAGAATCATTCAATAAATAACCATATATCGGGCTTCTCTTGCTGTGTGTTGGTATGATCTCCGATAAGGATGATATAAAATCTCTTAGATCCTATAAACCACTGATCTGACGGTTTTTATGGTGCCCTTTTTTCATCACCAACATAGTTGGAGGCACTACTATGTATATATATTAAAAACTTTCACCATGATCTGAAATATCCATTGGGCCTCACTAATGACTCTCGGCCGACAGACGAGTGTTTTCCCTGGTTCTTTGTCTCTGTGTGCTAGGTCCCTGTAAGGTTCCGATCAAATCTCTTAGATCCTATAAACCACTAATGGGAATGTTTTTTTGCTTCATTTCTTTCGTCCTTACTTAAGTTGATAGCGCAATGACCATGGAGGCACCACAGTAGATATAGCGAGGACTTAAGCCATGACCCGTTTGGTCCTTTGGTACTCTCTGGAGATCGAACTAGGACCCTCTGGTCGATAGTCATGCACTTAAGCACACGACCCCCGTTCCCGCCTCTATTTCTGTAGCGTCGGCTTTTCTGTGGGCTTGTTTGGCTTGTTACGGCTAGTACAATGCCTAATCGCACTTAAATTCCCTCCCCCCCCCCCCCCAAAAAAAAAATATAAAAATATCGGGTAACCATTAGTTGGTTTGGTGGACTGAATGATATTGATGAGACTCAATAAACGTTTCGGAACATATCGAGGATCGAAATCGTGACATGTAGATTAACAGTCATGCGCCACGTTAAATTAAATGAGCCGCTCTCCTCAAGACCTTTTTAGTGACTATAGTTATATAAACGGGTTGGTATACAGCACGGGGTACCAGCGAGTGGTGACTATCGGGGGACCAACATCTTGTGCACAATAGTAGATGAGCTGAACTTTTTAATCTGCTGTCCAGCTGATACTCGGACTTGAACATTGTTACATACTTTTATAATGCCTATTTATTGTTACCTATATGTATTGAAAGTCGGTAATTGTTACTTATATGTAGTGAAAGTCGGTAATTGTTACTTAAATTTGGTGAAAGTCGGTCATTGTTACTTATATGTAGTGAAAGTCGGTAATTGTTACTTAAATTTGGTGAAAGTCGGTCATTGTTACTTATATGTAGTGAAAGTCGGTAACTTTTACCTATATGTATTGAAAGTCGGTAATTGTTACTTATGTGTAGTGAAAGTCGGTAAACGGTATCACACCTTCACATCCTGCGAGAAAGTAAAAGCTCCGTACACCTGTATCATTGATTATGTTATTACAACAAAACAACCTAACCAAACATTCATGTATATTTTTTGCAAGAGAAAGGGACGCTTTTTTTTTAATTGTAAATGATTAATGTAATTTTATCATTGTCAAATTTCTTGGAAGACATTTTTTGTTCGGCTTGATAACTAAATATTAAACAAAGTAGGTGGCAGAAGGATATCCGCATTTGTTTTTCTAACTTAATTCCGGTACATCAAAAATTGTGTGGGTTTACGTGATGTTGATGGGCATAATTCACCTTTTATTAAGACCTGGATATATTAAATTGACCCCCATCGAGAATCGAACCCGTGACTATAAAATTAGCATCCAAGTGCTCCACAACGATCGTCCTCCTGTCTGTTTATATAAATTGGTCACAGACATGAATTATGTGTCTCTAGGGTAAGGGATCTTTTTTTTTTTTCCAATGAAGCAAAAGCACTCTTATTTTTATGTATAACTCGACTGAAAATAGCTATACTCCAGGCTTTGTTGGGAAACTCATTGACGATTCTCTTAGCACCCCACTGTTTTTCAATTCGTATATTTTTAATGAGAATACGGTCGTCCGCGGTAATTTGTGTCCTTCTTAGGAAAAAAACTTAAATTTTCTTTTGTAAACAATTGTCAAATTAAAATCCAAAATTGCGCCAAGTAAATTGTCGAACTAATGACGTCATATATCCCAACGGGCAAGTAAGTAAATGAGTAAGCAACTTAAGATATTATGCCTAGGCCTACAGAAAAACAAACTTTCATATAATTATATTACTTTCTACGCAATGTTCTCATTTTTTGGCTCACTATGTATGTATATATATATATATATATATATATATATATATATATATATATATATACATATATATATATACATATATATATACAGTATTAGCCAAGAATGTTCTTAAAATTGAGATTATGGAAACGTAATCTAAATACATTAAACAATACACTCTTTTTTAAACAAGCCAAGCAGTGTAAGAAATTATCATTTAAAAAATATACCTTTATTTGGTTAAATAGCCTACCTTAAACAATTTACAAAAGCGTAGACAACAGAATTAGTCGTATACTCAAATAAATGTACCGAATAATTTGTGACAATATAGCATATACATAGTTTTATATTATAAATTGTATGAGATATAAAAAAATCGTGTTAAATGCACTTAAGCGTAGTACAATTTAGAAGCATTTACATGTCTGTCAATATTTAACAACAACGGTACAACAGAACGTAAACCCGTGAGTGGTAGACCTAAATCGGCCAGAATACAATAGAATATTGAGCGGGTTAGTGAGCTGATCTGCAGTCAAGATGGTGATCCTCACAGTCACAAAAGACCACGGGAAATAGAAAGAGAAACTGATATATCATGTTCAATTAAACTTATTGTAAAACACGATACATATATATATATATATATATATATATATATATATATATATTTATATATATATATATATATATATATATAATTAGATAGATATAGATATATAGATAGATACAGGGCGGATCTAGACAACTTTGACCCCGGGGGGGGGGGGGAGCAAAACTATTTTCATTGTTGAAAATTGGTCTAAGAGAAAAACAAATTATTTCGATAATTTAATGATGTCTTACCTAAACGTGCAGTAGCGGAAGGGGGGGAGGGGTGGCTTAAAAAAAAAACAGTACGTGGTGAATTAGGCCTGGTGTAGAGAAGACGAAACTGAGGACCTTCTCTTACCTCCCCCCCCCCCCGGGGGCCAAAGAAAAAATTAATTATAAAATAAATATTAAGTTCCTAGTTACATATACATGTAGGACTAATGGAGTCACTGTGTGACCCCTTAAAAATTTGGGGCATCAGGCTTGTGCCAGGCAAGTGTGCCTTACGTAAAGCATGCCTGTTAATATATATATATATATATATATCAGATCTAACAACTTCGAACAGTCAACAAACAGATCTCATCGCAAACACATTCAATCAGTGAAGGTCAGATAAAAAGAGACATTGCGTTCTGCAATTTGGAAAACCCCATCGGATATGTCACATACCATCGTTTGACACAATTCTGTTTCACACAAATATGTATGACATAACAGTCATTGACTATTGTTAAACAAAGTAATTTTGTTAATAATTTTTTTTATTATTTTTAATAATAATTACAATAAAATTTTTTTATAAAAGTGATACATGCGTAAATTGAAAAAAAAAATGACTTAGTTAAATAAATGTAGTCATTTTCAATATTAATTATATTTTATTCTTAACATGAAATAATTCCATGAGGCTTGTCAATAACAGTTATTGCCTGTCCATCACAGCCTGTCTTTCACACAGTAATAACTTATATCCAGAAGTTTATATGTGCCTGGTCTGCAAGGGTCCCTAAATTTACCACTGAGAGCATCCACTGAACAAGACCTATGTCCGTCACATCTGAAAAAAAGATGTAAAAGTTCTTTATAATTCCTAGTTAAATTTGGTATCGATTATTTTTAGATTCAGTATTCGTCGATTGATAAGTAAAAAAAAAATATCACATTAGTGTTTACTGAATCGATTAGCGTCGATTACACTGATGTACAAATTCTTTTTTTTTTGTTTGGAAACTGCAGACATGTAAATAGGAGTTCCTTACAAAACTTTTCATGTTGATTCCAAATATGTAATTCAAATGTGTGTACCATGTCAAGATTTTCTGAAGTTCGACATTTAATAATGTAGGAAATGATCAATAAACCAGTAACAAAATGTATGATGGATAACTTCAATCATGCGGAAAACTATTGGAAGTTACAAAAGTATTAACCAAAGCGAAATATAAATACAGACTTCCACTTATTAATTATATATCACTATGTGAATAGTCTTTACAGTGATTTTTGTTTATGAGCAGCACCAGGATTATGACGTTTCAATGACCAGCAAGATTCGGCCATCATATCCACATTCCATCGGCCATGGTATCGATTCTCTATTTTACAAATGTACTTATTGTCATGTTTTTAAAATGACTTTTATGACTGTCTGACTCAAGTTACCAAAGAAATTGTTGACAACATCTTTGAAAGCATTCCAGGCTTGCAGTTCAACAGCGGCCAATTTAGATGTAAACTCCTCATATTTCATTAGTTCTCTGATATGCGGTCAATCAATGATACATGCAGTCAACTTCGCTTCACTTATATGTGAAAATTTGTCTGACAAATAGGTCAGAAATATATATATATATATATATATATATATATATATTTATATATATATATATATATATATATTTACATATATATATATATTTACATATATAAAGCAGGAGCCAGTGTGGTCCATATTCGTCACAAAAGCTTTCATGAACCCCTATTGTATATGGAATGGTAGAAGGAGAACTCGATCTGCTTCTACAAATTAATAAACAATCTCCACTGATAGGCATTGTAAGCAATTCCCATGTATGTGACATGACCTTCAATATTATTTCAGCATAACAAGTCTCGCTTACTTAAAAAGAAATGTACAATTCTGTTTCACATATCTGCACACAATTATACTATTTTCAGGAGTGAGAAGGTTCCGTTCTTGTAAGCGGGATGCAAGCAGTTCAGCTGATTACTTTGAAAGGTCAAGATCTCGAACTAGTTCATCAATATTGCTGAAAAGAAGTTTTTTGTGTAATTAAAATAAGAATCATAAACATCACCACTGTCTTCAAAACTTGAGCTGTCATCACTTTTAATATCATCCAGCTGAGTAGGAGGAGTTGGTACAGGAATGTCTTTACAGTTTCCTACAGACCTCAGGGCTGATAGTACATTAGGAGATTGAATCTTGTGCCTCCTCTTCTTATTGAGTCCAACAACATTCGTCATGTAAAAACAGCAGCCTGTCACATGACCTGAAGGCTCACGCCAAATCATGGGCACACCAAATGGCATACTCTTCACTTCACCATTAAACCACTTGCCAAGAGTTACTTCACAATGTTTACAAGTAGCATGATGCGCCCATGTTTTCCAGTTCACATCCAAAGTACGCATGCCAACATTTCTTTGTCAAGTGTGATATTTTCTTCTTCTCAGCGACAGTGCAAAATCGCCCACTAACATATCAGAACCTGTCTGCTGAATTTGTACAATGGCTTGGCATAGCGATTCGAATTTAGGAATTAAAATCAATGAATTAATAAAAAACCGAAACACACAAACAACAGCATTTAAATATTCATGTAAACTTGTATTCATTTAAATACATGTATATCCAACCACATAATTGATTGATCACATGCAACGCATTGATATGATCACATATCATGGTCAGATTTAAGCATAAACCTTGTAAACACACTATAGGGGTTTTCTCAAAAACCTGACGTGATACACACAAACCAAGCACATCAAAGTTTATCATTTTTAAAAAGGTTTGCATAAATTCATAACGTACCGCTTGCAGTTTTTTTTTTCCATGAAGACCAATGTCATCAAAGATATCTCAAGGATGTTCACCTATTGCCTATCCACCCCATGATGATTACCTATTGCCTACCCACCCCTTGATGTTCTCCTATTTCCTACCCACCCCCTGATGTTCCCCTATTGCCTACCCACCCCCCGATGTTTACCTATTGCATTCCCACTCACTAATGCAACCTATTGCTTACCCATCCCCTTATGTTAACCTATTACCTAAATGAGTTTAGAAATTAAAAACTGCCGTATTGAGCTATATTTTTTTCTTACATCTGTCATTATTGTTATTTAATTATCTCAACATTTTGTTGTGTCTTATTGCTCCATATCAGTAATCCCCAACCTTTTTTTTCGCCGCGGACAGGTCAACGTTTAATCAAATCACCGCGGACCGGTCAACGTTTAATCATATCACCGCGGACCGGTCAGCGTTTAATAATATCACCGCGGACCGGTCAACGTTTAATCATATCACCGCGGACCGGTCAACGTTTAATCATATCACCGCGGACCGGTCAACGTTTAATATCACCGCGGATCGGTCAACGTTTAATCATATCACCGCGGACCGGTCAGCGTTTAATAATATCACCGTGGACCGGTCAACGTTTAATCATATCACCGCGGACCGGTCAACGTTTAATCATATCACCGCGAACCGGTCAACGTTTAATATCACCGCGGATCGGTCAACGTTTAATCATATCACCGCGGACCGGTCAGCGTTTAATCATATCACCGCGGCCCGCTGGGGGTTGGGGAGGAACGTTAATTGTTTTTATTTACAATGACACTGCCGCCTCACAGCCGCTCAACTCCCTGCTAACCTCTCGTCCATAGAAAGTCGCACTGAGAGAAATACACCACAATAAGTAAAAGGGAAATAATTGAATGTTTTTTCTTCGGCGGCCCAGTACCCTTTGATCCACACTGACACCGGCTCCGGTCCGCGGACCGGGGGTTGGGGGACCACTGCTCTATATTATGTTTTTTTTTTTTACAATGTCTTCATCCACTGCATTCTATTTCAAACGTATTTAATGCAATTGTTTAATCAAGTATCACGACTTACTCGCTTGAAACTACGTCTTTAGCTGACTCATCGGAGCAGACATCCGCTGGGTGCACATCCATCCCCTTCATACAACCACCATTGAAATAGCCGTATCTTGCTGACTTGACATGAATGTACTCACCAGATGGACAGACTAAATTGACACGCATGCCTTCACACGCGTAGACATGGACAAGTGCTATATCTGATACATTGAACAAATAAGTCATTGAATGCAATGAAACAAATATGCAAGATAATGAACATTATAAGAAGGGGTAATACTGCTCTTTTCTGGTAAATCCTTCAATATTTTGCTAGTTTTATATATATATATATATATATATTAAAATTTTCTACCAAAGGCGATACGAGAGTGTAGGCTACTACAGTAACCATCAGATTTCATATCAAGCTCTAAAACCTGTTTATAAAAAGTTACGGCCCATGTGATTATATAACACGGCCTTAGCGTAAGTTCAAGTCTCTTTGAATATTCCATACATCTATCATTGATTGTCATAAAGTCCTTGTAAGCCCTAGACCTGGTTAAATTCCCTAGCATTCTATAGGTCTCGAGGCTGGAGCCCTTGGTATCACTTCAGACCTACATGAATACAATCACTACTCTCTTTTATACATGATTAATTAGCCTAACACTAGACCACTCTTGAGAAAACCACAGCCCGTGGGCTACGTACGACCCGCCCTATTTTACCTCTCCACTCTTCCACATCAAAGTTGATTTCATTAACCGCTCTTTCACATCAAAATTGATTTCATTCACCACTCTTTCACATCAAAGTTGATTTCATTCACCGCTCTTTCGCATCAAAGTTGATTTCATTCACCGCTCTTTCACATCAAAGTTGATTTCATTCACCACTCTTCCACATCGAAGTTGATTTCATTCACCACTCTTCCACATCAAAGTTGATTTCATTCACCGTTCTTTCACATCAAAGTTGATTTCATTCACCACTCTTCCACATCGAAGTTGATTTCATTCACCACTCTTCCACATCAAAGTTGATTTCATTCACCGTTCTTTCACATCAAAGTTGATTTCATTCACCACTCTTGCACATCAAAGTTGATTTCATTCACCACTCTTGCACATCAAAGTTGATTTCATTCACCGTTCTTTCACATCAAAGTTGATTTCATTCACCACTCTTGCACATCAAAGTTGATTTCATTCTCCGTTCTTTCACATCGAAGTTGATTTCATTCACCACTCTTCCACATCAAAGTTGATTTCATTCACCACTCTTTCACATCAAAGTTGATTTCATTCAATATATAGTATTTCATATTCATGTTTGCTAATGCTATCCTACACTTCCATTTAATTAATAACCAATTGTGTACCGCGGTTCATAAAGCTTGCCCACCCCTATGCAATACTCTCCTACTGATGTATATTTTTTTGAAAGACATAATACCTCTACATTCGTAGTTAACTTTCAATGTTTTCAACATTCCAGGGCATGGGTCTTCGAACGTCGAACTCTGAGCTTTCAAAATACGTTTCCTGAAACCATTGCATCTGGAAAAAATAGAGGTATATTATTTTTGACTTAGCTAAATTTTATCGCATTTTTATCGCTATTTAGTGCATTAAAAAACTGTATGAAAATTTTGAAGCATAGCATGATATTGATACGTCTATATGTAGCAATCTCTTTTTTAAACATGCTTAAGTATACAGCTTTGAAAATAAGGTAAAATAAATCTACTTTTAATTAATTACAAAAAATGAAACAGTATGTTCCCCTCACAATTGTGACACGTTGGCTGTCGATTTGTTATGTCCTAAATTCATTACGGCTATCAATACACTCATTGCAATATTGACTTCCGTATGTAGCTTCGGTAATGTGTATCTCTTGCCCCATTTTACATTCTATGGTGACTTTCATTCCTTCATTTGCAAACACGTTTTTATAGGCTGCGAACAAAAAAAAAGCCAAATTAATCATGTTAGTGCATTAAAAAGAAAAAGCAATCATACAAAAAAGAACATTGTTTTAATATTGCAAAATACGTGAATTAGAGAACGAGGTAGTAGCGTTGGTTCGATGACATGTTAGAAGTTCTAACCGTTCGTGTTGTAAGAAGAAATATCTATATTTGATAAAAATTTCCAATTATTACATTACTTACGTGTCATACATTGTACATATGATTATACTTAACGAAGTTTTTAAATAGAAACTATGCAATATATATCATTGCAGACTGACGAAGCCTGAAATATAGGCATTATTTAAGCATTTTTTTTTAAAAGTGTATCTAGGTGGTCAATTTAATTGAAAAGAAATACTTATAAAAGTTTATTAAATATGACCAATGATAAATTAATGTTTTTGTTTATAATATAACTAGTTGAAAAGCCTGTTGAATATGGCTGCTACCTGCGAGGGAGATTAGGTTACTATATAAAGCATATAATAAAAAATCTTTTTTGTGTTTAGAATGGCACATGCGAAAAAATACCGATTTTGGAATTCCCCGAACTATTTTTAGCCGAACGAGCGAGTTAGCTAATACAGTGATTAATCTACTCCTTATACCGTAATTAGGTTGTATCTCTTTGACCATTAACCTGAGGAAGACCGACGGATGCCGAGATTCTCAGTTTTGAAATTTCCCAAGCGAGGGTAGTTTTAATATCGTGCGGTGTATGTATTGTAACCTTATATTGCAGCGTGAAAAAGGAATAACAAAGAAATATACGAACTAATGCAATAGACAAGAACGTGTAGCCTTTATTGCCATGAAAATAATACGATATGAACAGATATACTGTAATAGAACAAAATATGTGGCTTTTATTGCCATGAACATCCTTAAATACAATACACGGCATGCACACCGCACGAAATGAAAGCTACCCGAGAAAGTGATACACACGCTTAGGCTAGAGGTTATTTTCTTTGAATTCTTAAAAGAAATATGTAGATACGAATTGAATCAAATCTAGAAAAAATGAATGTATTTAGTAATGTGTAATAAGTAATGTACATGGGTAAATAGTGATACACATATGTATTTAGTTATTTACACGTATGTTTAGTAAAGTAAAAAAAAAAAGTAAAGTTCCCTTAAGCCCCAAAGGACTCATCGGGGAAGATGAAGTGTATAATTCATCTTTTTCAGTAACCTCGGCATATGAAGGGATTGTGTGGTTAGCACAACGCCCAGCCGCCTTTACTCCCCCAACTTAAAGTCAGGTACCCATTTGAAGCTGGGTGGACATGCGGACTTTCACCAGGACCTGAAAAAGTTCCAAGGTTCTGACTGAGGTTCGAACCCGGGACCCTTCGGTCGACAGTCGAGCTCTCTACACCACTCGACCACCCGTCCCCTTGTTAAGTAAAGTACATGAGTCTTAAGTGATGCAAAAGTGTATTTAGTAATATACAAGTGTATTTGATATTGTGCATGTGTATTTGGCAATTCACTTATGTGTTGAGTAACGGACATGGGGTGATATTGGATTCATGGGCATATGGACGTGTCAAGGTATGAAAGGATCGACTTCCTAGCGAAGGGTTTAAAGCCCTTACAAATCTCGTGGGTGATGATGGTAGCTCAGTAGAAGGGGGGGGGGACCATAAGTGCCAAAATCCGTGAGTTTAAACGCAATCAGTGGTTCTCTAGTTGGGTTAATAGAGTGACCAGCAGAAATGTCCGAATTTAATTGATTCATATTATCCTTAATGCAAAATATGTGATATTGCATAATTTCCTTTAGACTAGATTAATGCAGTAAACATTTACTGTAAATCAATGTTCTTTGACTTTCACCTATTTGTGTATACATATGCTCTTTATACATATATATATATATATATATATATATATATATATATATATATATATATATATATATATATATATTTATATATATATTTCTTTAAATTATTTATTGAATAATTTACGCTACTGACATGTGTATCAAAGCATTTGACCAATGCACTACGGGCTTATAGGAGGGAGATAATTACAAAATAAAACCATCACATGTATTTACTGTTTCCATAATATACTGTGTTCTTCCAAATACTCGTCTTTTTATCTAACTTTTTTTTAATTCTGCCATACAATAATTATTACTTCAGTGTTTCCTAAAGCATGGTACGCGCACCCAAAGGAAATGCGAAGAGTTTTTCGGGGTACGGGCAGTACCGGGCTGAGAATATGAAATGCGAAAACAATGAAATGAGGGGAAACCATGAGTCTAAATATAATATAAGCAATTGGTTGTTTTCGTAGATGGTGTTGTTGTTGTTGTTGTAGATGTTGTTTCTTTTTAACTGGGGGTACTGGGTATTACGAATATAAAAAAGGAGTTACACAGATATTGAAAGTTTCGGAAACACTGATTTAGTGTGCCCTTTTGATGATTACAAGGTTACAGTTTAATAATGGCAATGAACTACATATTTTTATGTAAGGGCAAGCGAGCTATTGCAAAGTTAGGGCATTGCACGTTGAGGTTCTAAAACGCTACTGTCGACTGTAAATACAAATTCGTCTCTATATGCACACATGGTACATGTAGTCATTTTGTTTATGCTAGTTTTATATTTATGAACTGCTCCACTATTAATCAAAGAGAAATAATAGCAATTAATTTCATATTTGATTACAATTAGGTCATTATCTCCCTTGGCCTTATTTTATACAGACGTCTATTTCAACACTACGATATGCATGCTAACACAAATTTCAGTGTAAAAAAAATGTGTATAGATGTATTATATTTACATGTTAAAATTATGGGATATCAGAAAAACCTGCAAACTATGGCCCCTCTGACTGTTTGATACAGCCCGCGGTCCACTGATGTTCTCTCGTTGACATCAATAACGTTTAAAACTCATTCATATTCTTCAATGTAAACACTCCATACATCGGCTGTAGATACGACTGTTACGTTGAATTAAAAAAAAACAAAAAAAAAACAAGAAGTAGCCCGAAGTTAAACAAATTTTTGTCCGACCTTTCCGTTGAACTTTCGTAACATTCTGTAACCAAAAATCAAATTATTCTAACAAAAAGAAAATAAAAAAACTTAGAATGTTAAACATGTATATACATATCATTAGTAATTTATCTTTCACAGTTATAAGCACATTAGCATATACACCGTTAGATCTCGAATAATAAACCTTGCGGGACAGGTGGTCGAGTGGTCAAGAGGCTCGACAACTGACCTGAGAGTGACCGGTTCGATCCTCGGTGATAAACTAGGAGAATTTTGTTCAGGTAAATGTTAATAGGTAACTGACTTAAGTTACGGAAGAAACAGCGGTTGGGCGTTGTGCTAACCACACGTGGTTAAAGAAACAGAGGAATTCATCACTCTATCTTCCCCGATGACCCCCCCACTAGCAGACCTATGTATGACCACCCAACCATTTCATCTGACCTACCACACGTCTCAGGGTGAATCACATCACCACCCCCCCCCTTTTTTATCATTACGTTGAAATGTCTATGTTGTCAGTAAACAAATGTAATATAATAATAAAATCATTCAAGCACTGTACACTAGGGATTAGATGAATATCGCGGTAAAGCGCTCGACTGTCGACCTGAAGGTACCTGGTTCGATCTCCGGTGAGGACCAAGGGAAATTTTTCAGGTCTTGGCTCAAGTTCCCGATTTATCTCCCGTGGTGCCTCCATGGCCATTGCACTATCGGCTATGGTACGGAAGAAAGTAGGGCGTCATAAAAACCGTCCCATTTAGTGGTTTATTAGATCTAAGAGATTTAATCTCATTCTTACAGGGACATCACACACACACACTACAGAAAAGAAAAAGGTTTTTTTTTTAATTTACAACACAGTAACTAATTATACTTAAAAAGAATTGATCAATTTAAATATTTTTTTATGTGTTAAAGAAATATCAGATTAATGGTAGACTGGTGCAAACCCCTCCCCTCCCCTTTCCTCACATACACACACAGTCACACACAAAAAACTAAATTTAAATATTTTTTTTTGTATTTTTAGGGGAGACAATACGTTTTCTTAATTAGTAAATTTATAAAAAGCAGTTATATCCCTTAGCACAAAAGTCAATCGTCAATTCTATAGATTCATCATGCTCTGGTGCATGCATTTATAATTTACCCATGTATTCACATCGGTATCTTTTGACCTCTGTAAGTTGACTGTATTCAACTCTTTGACACAAACAGTCAGATGTGGTAAGATATGTTGCATATGTATATACAAATATCATCTGAAGTTCAGCAAGAATCGGAGCAATGTACCTTACATATTCTAGTAGTATGTCTTTCACTGAAAAAAACTGAAAAATAATTCAGTTCATTTTGTGTCTTCTGTTAGTAATATGTCTATCATCAGCAAATGTTACATTACACAGCATAAACTGTTTAGCACCAGAGCAGTGGTAGCGGACTGTTTCGGGGCCGCGTACCCGAATTCAACCAAACACAACTAATTTATTGATAAATGTCAACACTCTGAATTAAAATTAAAGGATATTTTAGTAGCATGCCGATTGATGAAGCTCTGCGTGCCGACTGATGAAGCTCTGCGTGCCTATTGATGAGGCTCTACGTGCCGACAGATGGTGCTCTGCGTGCCGACTGATGAAGCTCTGCGTGCCGACAGATGGTGCTCTGCGTGCCGACTGATGAAGCTCTGCGTGCCGACAGATGGTGCTCTGCGTGCCGACTGATGAAGCTCTGCGTGCCGACTGATGAAGCTCTGCGTGCCGACTGATGAAGCTCTATGTGCCGACTGATGAAGCTCTGCGTGCCGACTGATGAAGCTCTGCGTGCCGACTGATGAAGCTCTGCGTGCCGACTGATGAAGCTCTGTGTGCCGACTGATGTAGCTCTGCGTGCCACATGTTCACCACAACTACAATACATCAGAAAGTAACCATGTAATGTGAACTCTTAAACTCTAAGTTATATCGCTATCAATAAATATTATCGCAATATATTCTTTACAAATGTTTGTGACAAATTGTTCACCCATAATTGTATATTTTCATCAAATCCATGCAATAAATGCAGCAGAACATTGCAATGAATGTGGTGGTAATGATAGCGATTTACGGGCTAACACGGACACTTGAAAGTTTTCCAAGTACAATGGGACGGATAGTAGTGCGGTGTAGAGCGTTCGACTGTCAACCGGAAGGTCCAGTGTTCAAATCTCAGTGAGAACATTGTGATTTTTTTCCGGTCCTGTTGATGAAAGTCCGCAAGTCCACTCAGCTATAAATGGTCACCTGACTTTATATTCGGGGATCAGAGGCGTGTCTGAGCGTTGTGCTAACCGCACATACGGATGTTACCCAATGAGCCCTTTGGGGCTTAAGGGAACATATTTTTTTTATTTCAAGTACGACCCCTGTTTAGCCATAGTATCTGGCCCGCCATTTCAAGTTAGTCTTTATTTGTTTCATACCTTGTTCTTACACAAAACCCACACATTATCTCTAGCCGCAGCCTTGGTCAAATGTACAAGGCTCAATGAGGTCCAAGATTTAAAATAAAAATTTAAAAAAAAAAGCAAATGGTAACCCACAAATCCAGCTATACCAAACTGGCATCCTCACCTTTATATAAAATAAAAAAAAATAATTTCTGCAATAAAACGCAATTCATATAAGTTGGCGGGTAAATTATCTCTTAAAACTAGATCAATGCAAAAAAAAAAAAATCTGAAGAAGCTTTTGATCTAATTAAAATGCTGAATGCACTTGAGTAACAGTTGTCAAATGCTTGCTTTCACTAAAAGTTTACAAAATATAAGTACATCTATGTATTTAATATAGGACTGCTTTACTGATAAGTTGATACATTAAGCAATAAATCTTAATCTAGACATTCTCAAACTTTTTGAAACCTGGTCCTATATCCTAATTGGCATTAATATTTAGGCATTCTGAGTAGAGGACCAATGGATATTTCAGTTCATGGCTTAAGTCCTCGCTATTTTTTTCAATGGCCATTGCACCATCGGCGATGGTGGGGATGAAAGAAGGGCAATTAAAAAAAAAAACCCTTTCGTTTTAGGATCTAAGAGAAATTTCATATCATCATTCAGAGGTCCATCTTCACCCACATGAGATATAATCTCATATTAACTGCACAGTGGCAGTGTAAGGTCCATCTTCACCCACATGAGACATAATCTCATATTAACTGCACAGTGGCAGTGTAAGGTCCATCTTCACCCACATGAGACATAATCTCATATTAACTGCACAGTGGCAGTGTAAGGTCCATCTTCACCCACATGAGACATAATCTCATATTAACTGCACGGTGGCAGTGTAAGGCCTATCTTCACCCACATGAGATATAATCTCATATTAACTGCACAGTGGCAGTGTAAGGTCCATCTTCACCCACATGAGACATAATCTCATATTAACTGCACAGTGGCAGTGTAAGGTCCATCTTCACCCACATGAGACATAATCTCATATTAACTGCACAGTGGCAGTGTAAGGTCCATCTTCACCCACATGAGACATAATCTCATATTGACTGCAGAGTGGCAGTGTAAGGTCCATCTTCACACACATGAGACATAATCTCATATTAACTGCACAGTGGCAGTGTAAGGTCCATCTTCACCCACATGAGACATAATCTCATATTAACTGCACAGTTGCAGTGTAAGGTCCATCTTCACCCACATGAGACATAATCTCATATTAACTGCACAGTGGCAGTGTAAGGTCCATCTTCACCCACATGAGACATAATCTCATATTGACCGCACGGTGGCAGTGTAAGGCCTATCTTCACCCACATGAGATATAATCTCATATTAACTGCACAGTGGCAGTGTAAGGTCCATCTTCACCCACATGAGACATAATCTCATATTAACTGCACAGTGGCAGTGTAAGGTCCATCTTCACCCACATGAAACATAATCTCATATTAACTGCACAGTGGCAGTGTAAGGTCCATCTTCACCCATGAGACATAATCTCATATTAACTTGCACAGTGGCAGTGTAAGGTCCATCTTCACCCACATGAGACATAATCTCATATTGACTGCAGAGTGGCAGTGTAAGGTCCATCTTCACCCACATGAGACATAATTTCATATTGACTGCAGAGTGGCAGTGTAAGGTCCATCTTCACCCACATGAGACATAATCTCATATTGACTGCACAGTGGCAGTGTAAGGTCCATCTTCACACACAGTTTGAGAATTTTAATTCGCTCGCACGCATGTGTTGGTTCGTCCTAACAGTCAGTGAACGCAGTGGTGCACACCCCATGACCCCTCTACACATCACAACCATGACCCCCTCTACACATCACAACCATGACCCCCTCTACACAGCACAACCGTGACCCCTCTACACATCACAACCATGACCCCTCTACACATCACAACCATGACCCCTTCTACACATCACAACCATGACCCCCTCTACACATCACAACCATGAGATCTCTACACATCACAACCATGACCCCCTCTACACATCACAACCATGACCCCCTCTACACATCACAACCATGACCCCCTCTACACATCACAACCATGACCCCCTCTACACATCACAACCATGACCCCTCTACACATCACAACCATGACCCCTCTATACATCACAACCATGACCCCCTCTACACAGCATGATTCAAACATTTTATCATTTAAAATTAGTCTCCTATTGAACTTATGCTTGGGGGCTCTCACGATACAAAAAAGCGATGTTTTGTTAAAGATGTATGCTTTATTTCAAGTCTTTTTTTTTTTCTTGGCCAATAGTGACGTTTATCTCATTAGTTTGCTTTGCCAATAGTGACGTTTGTCTCATTAGTTTGCTTAACCAATAGTGACGTTTATCTCATTAGTTTTCTTAGCCAATAGTGATCATTACATAGATAAGTGCGTTAGACAGCGTTATAATTGAAAAACTATTTAAATTTTGTGATCACCACTACTTCTCTCACTCTCTCTCTCTCTCTCTCTCTCTCTCTCTCTCTCTATCTTTCTCTCTCTCTCTCTGTATACATATATATATATATATATATATATATATATATATATATATATATATATATATATCACAAACAATACAAAATTTGATACTATAAATCGACCAAACCATACACCACAATTCATTCCGCAGTATCATTCTAAAAAAACAACAACAGAAGATACATTTTTTTTTAAATTATCGTTATGTACATTTTATCCTGTATACGTCATTGCCTCGATGGTTAAATGGAAATTGTGAAGATAAAAGGTTAAATGTTTCGGCACACTTTAGATTATGTTATTTAGCACAAATTTGTTGGTTTTTTAACACTATAAAAGCCCGTCTATTAAAGTCGGGTTATAAGCCTTATAAATCAGTAAAGTGTTAATTTGTAATCCATCTTCCAGCACAAAGCCGGGTGCAATTTTATAAATTTATAAAGGTATAAGTTTCCTTGATTTTTTAAAATATTTTTTTATTCAATGAATTTCTCACATACAAACAAAAAATATTTTCAGACAATTAGCTTTGAGTTGATGGAGACAATACGCATTTTAATATTAATTATTTAATTAACTTATAAATATGAATAAAGCAGAAACAAATGGGTCTGATTTGAATTTATTGTAAAATATCTAAACATGAGAAATACAAAAAAAGTTACAAAGAAATCATTTTTAAGCTTAAACAGAAAATAGTACAAGGAAGTCTTGTCTTTTTACATAAATATAAACATAATAGATTTAAAATTATATCATTATGAAAGAAATAATAAATGTTAATGTATTATTCGATTGTACCAGAGATATTAAAGTAAACAAATTATTTTTTTTTTTTCAATTTTCAAGACCCAGCAATCTATTTGTTTTATTTTTTTTTTGTTATGGAAATATTCATATGGTTATTTCCCTTACATATTGCATCGTAAATTGGGCAGTTTAAAAAACAGTAAACTTTGATACGTTCAGTTATTTTTGATTTTTTTGCATATATCTTTTTTCCCTCCTTCCATCATCATATGGGTCGGCACAACACCAGTAATATGACGTCACGATTAAAGATACAAGGAACAGGACACCAGGAATACAAGGTGCGCCAATCCGCCAGCCACCGTGTAGCCAGACATCTAGCCCTGGAATAAGGTAAAGGATAAAACATCAAATAAAATACTTTTCATTATAAATTTGTTTCAAAATTTAAATAAATCATATCAAATTTGTGATTAAGTATCACAGGATTATCATTTATTTTAGAATACTTATTGAGGTTTAAATGTCTGCGAACGGTAAACAAAGACTAAGATAACTATAAAGTAATGCATTAATAATGGTTTTTTTCCTATTTACAACGAATAGATTTATATTGATTAATTAACATATATTACTACCAATTATGAACAAAAAATATTTAGGTAACAAATTTATAAAACCAAAATCTTACCTCCCAGAATTGCCAAAACTATGGTAACTATCAGAAAAAATAACATACATAAAGTAGACACAATCCTCTTTGTTTCTAGATCCATTATGTTAATTTGTAGACCTGAAGATGAACAAACATAACATTGTTTATTTTTCTTAGAAAATCAAAATGTTCGAACACTTATGCAGCCATTGATTATCAAATTGCACACCCGGGGCCCCGAATCTTTAAGGGGCAGCAAAGTTAAAACATTACATGATTTTTAGAGCATTTTCGAAAAAAAAAATGCTCTATTGTCCCCGTTTTGTCTGTCCGTCCGTCATCACCCTAGATCTCAACAACCATAAGTCCTAGACCCATGATGTATATATCATTTTGTAGGTCTTGGCCTGCCAAGAAATGACTTTTTTCCATTTCGCGATCTGACCTCTCAGGGCCGTAAAAGGGGCCTTAGTACCGTTTTTTACTATATAAGCTATATTAATAAAGGAACGCTATATCTCAGCAACTATAAGTCCTAGACCCATGATGTATATATAATTTTGTAGGTCTTGGCCTGCCATGTGTACATCATAAGTTCATTTCGCAATAGGACCTCTGAGGGCCGGGCTTCAGGGCTCCTAAGGGGCTTGTATATTATATATACACCTTGTACGTTCAATAACCCGTTCATTTGGTGCGAAATACTGAAGCACGTAGTTTCACCAAGATTTATTAAGAAACTCATCAAATGAAAAAGTAAGCTTGTGTTCTAAGTTTAATTGAAAGTATCAGAGCTATGCAACAATTGACGGAGTTTTCGGACGATTAAATGACTATAATTTCGAATGTTTTCAATTATGAGTCCTATTTCAGTAACCACAAACCACTTGTAGTTAGATTTAAGAGACAATAATTTTTTTTCAAATATAAAGAAACGTCTTTATAATTTTTTTTTACAAATATATGCATTACACAATTGAATTTATAAACATTTCCAAAATTTACAAATATTTACTGAAAGCTAACAAACGTACTGATACTAACACGAAAATGCGCTAACACGTCCTGTGTCCAGAATGGAACAGGCTTAATTGCTTGTTTTTTTAAGCTCTCAACTTTTCTACATGGGCCCAATATTTTCTCCTTCGCCCGAAGCACCTAAAGATTTAATATTTAACTCATCTGTACTATTGGATCGATACCTTTGATTTGACTTGATCATAGAATCGTTGTCTATATACAATAGCTATCCGTTCGAATCAATACGATTATTAAACAATAACCATCCTGCATGAAGATAATACACAAAAAAATATTAAGAAGGGGTAGAGCGCTCGACTGTCAATCGGAGGAATCCCGGCTTTCGAACCTAAATAAGAACATTTGAATTTTTTTTCAGGTCATGGTGAAAGTCCCCAAGTCAGCTTAGATTTAAATGGGTACCTGACTTTAAGTGGGGGGGGGGAGGTAAAGGCGCCTAGGCGTTGTGCTAGCCACATAATCCTGTATATGCCGAGGTTACTGAAACAGATGAATTCTACACTTCATCTGCCCCGATGAACCCTTATTGGTTTAAATGAAGTTTACACTTTAGCTAAATATACAATATTCAAAACATTTAGGAGGTTTATTTTTTTTTTTTTCCTTTTTAATGTAAAATCAGTTACAATAAGTTGAATAGGTAATATATATGAATGGCTAGCAATGTGAAAAAATGAATAAATAACTATAAATGTTATCCAAACACCAAGAACTTACCTTTTATATTAAAAAAAAAAAGTCACGACTGTAAACACTACCACAATCACAACAAATATCAGTAAATATGAAGGTACGTTAATACACTTGTAAACAATGTTATGTCAAATGTTTCAGAAGTTGAACGTTTATATAGGATCGTATCAATATTTTTTGCAGTCTTTAAAAATAGCGCAAGGAGGGATAACCGGAAATCTCCCATAGAAATTGTGTGGTACATTTTCATAATGAAACTAACGTCATTTTTCGTTTGGAAATTTCAAGCAGTGACTTATTTATTATTTCATATTTTCGAATTTTAAAAATAAAATCATTCCATAGATTGACAACATACGTCACATTATATATAATTCTAAAATTAAAATAAATTTAAATAGGACTTACGGAATCTATTATTAAATTTCTGGGTAATGAATTATATTTTGTTTTGTTTTTTAATAAAATTACTCAGGGTCATTTAAAATAAAGGTATGTTCAATATATTTATATTGATCCTACTGTAAATCGAATAGTCTAGCGAATAGTTATATGTTTATAATTTAATTTTCACTTTAAAAATAAAATTATATATATATATATATATATATATATATATATATATATATATATACATATATATATACTAGTTGCAAGTACCCGGCTTTGCCCGGGTTTAAAATAAGGTTTTCTGTTTACCTTCTGTTTTCTCCCTACCCCCTCTCTCCCTTCATCTCTCTCTCTCCCTTTCCCTCCCTCCCTTTCTCCCTCCCTCCCTCCTTCTCCCTCCCTCTCCCATCTCCACCCTGTCCATCCCCCTCCCTCTCTCCCCCTTCCTCCTTCCCTCCCTCCCTCCCTGCCCCTCTCTCTCTTTATCTCTTTATCCCATTTCTCCCATCCTCTCTCCCTCTCTCCTTCTCTCCCCTCTCTCCCTCCACTCTCTCCCTCCCTCCTTTCTCCCTCCCTCCCCTCTCCACCTCTCCCTCCATCCCCCTCTCCCCCCTTCCTCCCTCCCTCATTCCCTCTCTCTCCCTCCCTGCCCCCCTCACTCTTTATCTCTCTCCCTCCCTCTCTCCCACCCTCACTCTTTATCTCTCTCCCTCCCTCTCTCCCACCCTCTCTCCCTCCCTCCCCATCTATCTCCCTCCCTACCCCTCTCTCCCTCCCTCCCTTTCTCTGTCCCTCTCTCCCTCCCTGTCCCATCTCCCTCTCTCTCTCTCCCTCCCTGTCCCATCTCCTCTCTCGCCCTCCTTCTCTCCCCCGTCCATCCCCCTCCCTCCCTCTCTCTCTCCCCCTCCCTCCCTCCATCCTACCCTTCTTTCCTCTCTCTCTCCCTCTGCCCCCTCTCTCTCTCTTTATCTCTCCCTCCCTCCCTCCCTCCCTCTCTCTCTCTCCCTCTCTCTCTCTCTCTCTCTCTCTCTCTCTCTATATATATATATATATATATATATATACTTATTATTATGGCTTCACACTTCTTCTAAAATCCTTCTTCATTCCTTTACCTTCCTCAAACTGTACAAATCAAGGAGCATGAAAAAACAACAACAATTCTTTGCAGCACAAAGACACGATACAGCACCAGCGCGCAAGTTCTATTCGTATTTATTAGATGGAAAATTTAAAAATGTAAAATGTGTCATTGGGAAATGACGTCACAGAGGAATTTTATTTATGGCGCCGTCGAGATTACTTTAATATAGTAAAATACTAAAAGAAAAATAATTTATTACAATTAAACTACCCATCGAGATAAAACGAAATCTGTCCTATAACCTTCCCCAAGTAAGTATGTGTATGTGTAACAAATTTCACGTTATTTGGTTATCTGGATCTTGAGTTATAAGGGAACAGACATACATTTTTGTAGTGGGACGGGTGGCCGAGTGGTGTAGATACTCGACTGTCAACCTGAGAGTCCTGGGTTCGATCTTCGGTGAGAACCATGTGGAATTTTTCCAGGTGAAATGTGTTTCAAAGTCGTCCCACAAGTCCACCCAGCTTTAAATGGGTACCTGAATTTAAGTTGGGGAAGTAAAGGTGGCTGGGCGTTGTGCTAACCACACAACCCCTTCATATGGCGAGGTTTTAGAAAAAGATGAATCCTACACTTCATCTTCCCCGATGGCCCGTTAAGGTTTTTGAACTTTTTAATATGTATTGCATTGTTCATTTTAATCCTACTTAATAGATGAACAATTTCCTTTTTTTAATAGCAAGTTGAATATCTTAGTCAAAAATGAATATCGATTGTTTGGATTATAATAATTCAGATATTTACTCTGACCAGAGGTGGACATAACTGTGAGGCCGTGATTAATTTTTATCGAGTCTCTATATTTATTCTTTCTGTCACATATTTACTCCTTCAGTCACATATGTACTCTTATTCACATATTACTCCTTCAGTCACATATTACACCTTCAGTCACATATTACTCCTCAGTCACACATTACTCCTTCAGTCACATATGTACTCTTGAGCCACATATTACTCCTTCAGTCACATATTTACTCCTTCAGTCACATGTGTTCTCCTTAAATCATAAATTTTCACTTCAGTAACATAAATACTGTCTTAATGTTTGAAAAAGATTCACAAGACGCTTGAAAATATTTTTTTTAATTACGTTATAATGCATAATTCCAAAATATAAAACACGCATACATAAAAACTTAATAATAAATATTAAACTATGACATATTTTTTTTAAGATCTAAAGCATAATTCACAAATGTACGAATGAAAGACTTGCATATACTGATATAATAATGCATATTAAACAATGACCAAATATGAACAGTTAGATAATAGTAATAAAGTACAGCCTTAACACAAATACATTTTCATTACGTATCTTCAAATGGTACAATGTACGATATTTTTCATACATTAATTTTTAAATTATGTGTTCTCAACATTGATATTATAATTTACAATCTTGTTCTGGTCAAAATCTCATCAATTAAAAATTGCACCACTTTAAAAAAAAAAAGAAAAAAAAATATTATATCATGAATCATGTATCTTTAGCATAGCAATGCATTAAGAAAAGATAAAAAATTTTCTACTGCAGGAATGTGCTACACTTCTAGACAATTTCAAAAATTTGGAGCCCTCGTTTTAACTGATAATTTGTCTTGTACCCTGTTTAGGTTAAGTTAAGGTGATTCTAATTCGCATACAGCTCCGTCTGTTGTCCATAAAATATTCACCCACTGGTGGACCATCAAAGTTATTATAGGTTACTGAAGGGAAACTTTAATTTGTTTTATTTGGTGGACTTTCATACAAAGCAGAACAAAAACCACCATGAAAATGAATAGCTGCACATAAGGAGTTTCCCGTGATATATAATACCCCACGCTTCTCTCCGTTTGAGACCATACTTTTTGTCTAATACGACGTAATGGATTTACATTTCATTGGAATACATTTGATCTTAAACTAGAGAAACCAGTCTAATAGGGTAAACTGTTTGAATGGACAATATGGACAATTTAGTGTCTGATTTATGACAGACAGTTCATGTACAATATATATACATATATGTGGAGGTCTTAACACTTTTTTAACGCATTGATAATAAAACTGACTAATTAAAAAGGTTTTAATAATTTGCTAATGTCGAAACAAATTTAGGCGTATTGCATTTTTAAGATAATTCTCTTTTTACAGACATAATATTTCATTAACATTTTGAAAAAAAGGTCATTTTATAGTTTGATAATTCAAATATAATATAATTAATTATGTTGTTTTTTTTTCTTCTAAGATTTTTTTTTAAAGTTGCCCATTGTTTAGTAGTAAACATTAAGAGACAACGTTGTTTTATCCCTAATTAAACTGTACTCGATATACGTAGATATCCTTCATGCATTTGTATGACGATTAAAAAAAAAAAAAAAAACTTGACTAAGATATATCAGACAATTGTTGATTTATGGCCATCTGACTTTTGAAATCCTTTCCACTCCTGTAAGGGTCCACACAGAGACATAATGCCGTGATGGTAAATATCAAGGCTGGAACTCCAGCAATAAGAGGCGCGACGATTCTCCAGAAGTCATGAAGCCAGATATCCTCAACTGGAAAATAAAAACAGTTCACACTTATTAAATTAATTTCGTATATACAGGCTTATATATATATATATATATATATATATATATATATATATATATATATATATATATATATATATTATTTATCTGATTTATGTTAGGTCGATGCAAGAGTATAGATTTTTTATGAAACTAACAATACATGGTTCAGTGTACAAAGTGTATAAGCTTACAATTCAAAACTAAACCGAGATGAAAATATGAACGCAACAGTAATAACGTAAAAGGGAAACAATATATTCCTAAACATTGATGTTCAAATCCCAATTTTCAGGACCATTATGATTAAGAGACTAATTTTTAATAACAACATTAGTTTAATTGTCATAGTTACCTGCAAGAGCTACTAATGTTATAGTAGCTATTACAAAAAGTACTGCAAATACTGTTACCAGACACTTCATCATTTTCTCTTCTTGTTATGATTGTTTCAAAACCTGAGGATGGAAAATACAAATAATCTAACTGTAACATTTGCGAATCATTTAATTGTTCGTGCTTGAGGTCACTGTAAGAATGATACCTAAGACCATATATTCACTAATGGGACGGTTTGTATGGTGCCTTTATTTCATCCCCACCATAGCTGATAGTGCAATGACCATGTAGAAATCACGGGAGATATATCGGGGACAATAGCCAAGACCTGAAATATTAATTGGTCCCCACCGGAGATCGAACCAGGGACCCTCAGATCCACAGTCGAGTGCTTTACCACTCAGGCCCTTAGCGTGCGGGGGGGCAGGGGCCGGGCCCCCCTGCGTTTTGTCTGGCCACCTCTGCTTATTTGCTCTATTTAGTAAGATGTATTACCTGGCCCCCATGCTATTGCCCGGACCCTGCTGTAGAATGCCTGGCCCCTGCTGTAGAATTTTCACGCTACGGGGCTGCCTACACTTCATCTACCCCAATGGCCCATTACGGCTAAGGGAACTTTATATTTTTCACACACGCACACATATATATGTATATTTATATATCCATAACTAAAAAAAATCTAGTATGCATTGATGTAGAAAAACGTTTTACAGTGAACGTTAAAACTCTGTAAATTTATCTACAGTAAATTTATTTACGTTTATTTTCTTAATTCATTTATCGTCAATCCATTGTGATCAGTTATAAACGTATAGACCTATCGATAAAGAAAAAAAATCAAAAGTAAAATTAACTGACAAAAAAAAATATAAAAAAATTAAAAATAAAAAACACTTAAAACTTACCTTTATAATGAACAGGATAAATGCCACTATATGAGTCACCTTATGGTCTCACCTAAATGTCGAGTTATAGGTATTAGCGACTGAACGCTTATATAGGTTTGTATCGACCCTGTTTGATCTTAAAATAGGACCGGCTACGTAACCGAGATTCGGGAATATCCTTAACCACATTGCGAGTCACGCTTTCAAATTGAACTGACATCATGAAACATTGGAGATTTCAGGGGGTGTTTTTTTTTTTTTTTTTTAATTTATTTTTTTTTTATTTTAGAAAAAAAAATATTACTCAATACAATGTATTGCAATTGTGTGTCTACTGTTTATGGTATATAAAAATAGAAGCAATGCAACACATTCTGATACATACTTTCGGTATGAACTTATTTATAGATAATTTTAATAGGGCGAACGAACTATATACGTTTATTAAATATGATTTCTATATGAGACCACACAGTATATATATATATATACATATATATATATATATATATACATATATCATATAGTGAGGTAAATTAGTGGTGAGATATAGGTAAATTAGTAATGAGATATAGGTAAATTAGTGGTGAGATATAGGTAAATTAGTGGTGAGATATAGGTAAATTAGTGGTGAGATATAGGTAAATCAGTGGTGAGATATAGGTAAATTAGTGGTGAGATATAGGTAAATTAGTGGTGAGGTATAGGTAAATTAGTGGTGAGATATAGGTAAATTAGTGGTGAGATATAGGTAAATCAGTGGTGAGATATAGGTAAATCAGTGGTGAGATATAGGTAAATTAGTGGTGAGATATAGGTAAATTAGTGGTGAGATATAGGTAAATTAGTGGTGAGATATTGGTAAATTAGTGGTGAGATATAGGTAAATTAGCTCATCGGGGGGAATACTGACCATGGGTAAACAATGCAGATAGCAGTCAGGGAGAGGTAGACTGTTGACACAGTAAGATGTTTTTTTTCACATAGTGGTGTAAGAAATGTGGAAGTGATAAGAATTGGACTTATTTTGCTACTATTTCTTATGTTGGTATGTGATAGATAATAAATCATCAAGCACGACTAGTATCATTGTCTTTAATGTACACAAATATGTGTCAACTTGTGACTGGGAATCTGCATATCATATAAGTGACTAGGCCACATGTTTTAAGGATATCGATTTTGATGGCAAGTGGTGGAAGGTGGTAGTAATTTTTTGGTACCAGCTTTTAAATAGACACAATAAATATTTCATTTCAAATAGGCTTAAGAATATTTAAAAAAACGCAGTGGCTACGGATACAGCCAACGCGCATGAGCTCTAGCGCTTAGACGGACTATTTTTCATGCGCGATTGCTGGATTTCGTGGTCCAGCTATAGATATTGCTCCTATTCCTAACCCTTTCCCTAACCCTATCCCTAACCCTATCCCTAACCCTAATGCGCACACAAAAAAATAGTCCGTCTAAGCGCTAGAGCTCATGCGCGTTGGCTGTGTCCGTAGCAGCTTCGTTCAAAAAAAACCTTAAAAAATTCCTAATCATATTCTGCATTTTAAACTAAAGACATTTTTAAAAACATACTTTAAAAAAATAAAAAAAATATTTAAATATTCTTACCAAATGTCTGAATTTCTATAAAATATGTAAATTAAAAGGACAAATAATGTCTTCTACAAATTAAATAATTAATCAATAACACACCTGCAAATACTGTTTAAATTTAAAATATTTTTAATGTAAAGTATTTTAAAACACTCTTTAAAATTTGCACCATTCATTTGTTACATAGACTTTGTTTCTCTCCACTTTCATACATCTATTTGTCTCATGATTTTTTTATTGAAAGTTATTCATTTCACTACTTTTCACTATAAATTCCTTGCGATCTTTCTTTTTTCTCTTTTCACTTCTTCGTATGGATCTTCTTCGCAGTGCAAGCAGAACGCACATATTGTGAATATAGTGGCCACAATACCAACAATGAGAGGAGGTAAAAGTCTTGACAAAAAATCTTCACTAACGCCAATAGCTGCAAAGGGGAAAAAAAGGAGCATTACATTGGAGTGATTAAATTAGAGTGATAACAATTGGAGTTATTACAATTGAGTTATTATATTTTGAGTGATACTGTGGAGAAATAGTATAGCCAGAGTTTGATGACGCAATTATGTAGGCTCCGCCCACCACAACCTCCATGACGTCATTCCTCCATCGCGTTGTTGTATATTCTGAGTTTTTTTTTTTTACATGTATACGTCATTTCTAACAGAATGACGTATACTACAATGTGTTTTATTTTGGCAGTTGTAAAAAAAAGTCTAGCTTTTGGCATCGTGGTATGCGGATGCATTTAGTGGTTTTTATCTAGACTGTAGTTATTGTACTCCTCCTGAGTTCACCATTATATGTCAAATCATGTTCAAGCAATAATATAAAAGAATTAAGTATTATTATTATTGTTAATTCCGGCGTGACGGATTAAACAGTCTTGCGGTTCGGAGTAAACTTTCCTGCGGGTCAAATTCGGCCGTAGTTTGCCCATGGCTGGCATAGGTAGATTTTTATGATATTATATTATTCTGTTAGTATTGCAAACCACTAAAAGGATGGCTTCTGTATAGTCTTTATTCAGTTCACAAAATAGCGCGAGAACTAAGTATTAAATATCCCGCCATAAGACATCTGTGAGTTATGGGTCTTTCAAGGATTTAAAACTCCATCCTACAACATCTAGATCGACGCACTTCCAATGCACCAACGAACCAACGAAGTTATATTCATATATTTGCCTTTGTATAGATAATATTTTATTCGGTTAATTATATTTTGTTTCTACTTTCCTCTAATGAAAATAAAATGAAAGGAAAAACAAAACTCAATATACTATTTATAATAATTACCTGATATAATGATTAGTATAATTGTTGCTATATCTAGGATAAATGCAATTCCTGTTACTACCTCCTTCAACATTGTGTCTAGTTCTATATTTTCACGCCTTTGGACCTGGAAAGAATTTTTTTCATTATATATATATGATAGAAAGGTAGCTGGTAATTTTGACAGTAAAAAATCAAAAAATGTGATCTCTTAGCCCTGATAAAAAAAGATGCAAAAGTTTAACAAAAATTTTAAGCATAAACAAAAACGTTCAATTCTAACAATCTTCTTATTGTTGGACAATAGGGCCTCTCTATCAACCGACACTTCCACCCCAATCCCCCCCCCCCTGAATCCAAAATAAAAAAAAAGGCAAAGCCCTCACTAATCAATAATTTTGCAAATAAAAAAAGATGCCCTTTGCCAATATCTGTGTTAAAACTAGCATGACTGTCTCCGTTCTTAATATGGCATTAATTTACAAGGTTATTTTTAGAATCCATAGTATTTGTTTATAAACTTGTCAAATACAATTTTTCTTGTATATCTATATGTAATATTGGAAGTCCAGTAATATTAACTTTAAATAAGGATGCGCTATCTTTGTGACACACACACACACACACACACACATATAAATAGTATGTGGTTGTCAAAATATGACGGTCGTTAGCCGCGTGGATGATACCACACTGAGATTTGGGAATTAATTTATATTCACCCAGCAAACAACGTTTCATTTAACGCACGTAATTCACGAAAAGATATTTGACAAATAATATTTATGGATACATAATGTATATTTATCTATAATATAGATTAAAATTTCCTTGAAATGGGCAAGCACTTGAATGGTTACCTGTATACAGGTAAATTATTAAAGCACACATTCTCGAGCATGCAGTAATAACTACCACAATCACTCCCAAACCCAAATAAACTGTAACAGTGGTATTAACTGTTTTTTTTTCGTATACATAAAATGTTTGTGAAAGTTCTTTTGATTACAAGTCCGCAGTTGTTTTTTTTTTTTTTTAAATCGGTAATACTTTTCTTTAGCCTATAGTTATTACCAGTATCCAGGGTCGGCTCTGGGCATAGGCGACATAGGCAGCTGCCTAGGGCGCCAAATTACTAGGGGCACCAAATTTTAGAAAAAGAAACTTTCATGCAGAAGGGGTGGGCGTCCTAATAGATGACTGCCTAGGGCGCCAAATTGCCTGGGGACGGCTCTGCCAGTATTATCATTGTTCACATTGAATAAAACAAACATAACTCCAATTATAAACGAATATTAAAAATCAATAATCAGTTTAAGATTTTTCGTTAGTCGTAAGGACCCTGAAGGGTCGTACGCTAAAGGAGATTCTACGCCCTCAATGTTTCCTGGCCCTGTCCTTTGCTTTTATCGCATAAAAGATAAGTGCGCCATGAAGGTAAACTTCAATTTAAATTTTATTTAAAAAAACGCACTTGTTACGGGACCATACGTGACCATTATATTAGGGTATAAGGAACATGACATAACCTATATAAATTTTATTATTTTTTCAGAATTTTTTTTTCAGGATTAGGGTTAGGGATAGGGATAGGGTTAGGGTTAGGGATAGGGATAGGGATAGGGTTAGGGTTAGGGTTAGGGATAGGGTTAGGGCTAGGGTTAGGCTGGTACCCGAAGTAAAAAAAATACGGAGACCATACGTATGGTCCCGTAACAAGTGCCTTAAAAAAACATTTAAATACGTTATTAATTTGAATTATCCCATGTGTATACATTGTAATAAAGTGATGACCTGATTAGACGGTTGACTAAAATAGATCAGAGAAAACATGAAAGCTATACAACAAAAAACTATATTTCTTACCTTTTATAAGTAAAAGTGCATTAAAAATATCTGACTCTGATATCTGTGCAAATCTGATAATCAAAAATAGATATAATTAGCTTTAAACGTTGTATGCAACTTTACAAAAATATATTAGATCAATCGAAAGTTTCAGTAGTTTGGGGTTTTGTATGTTTGATTGCTATATTTCAGCCGTTAAATAGCCCGCGCCAACTAATACAAACATCGGGAATATCCTTTAGTACACGCGTGTCTCGCTGACTTCAAAATAAGGAACTTCTCTTCAGAAGTCTAGCCCGGTGGTTTTGTATTTTTAATTTTAAATATATATTATTTGATTTAAACAGTCAATCAATACATTTCTTACGTCACATACACTGTATATATGTTTATATTTCAGGAAGTCTTTAAATAGAAAGTATGTAATCCCTACCAATGCAGACTCGTGGAGCATGTATCATAAGGACAAAGCAAAACTTTTTCTTTTTTTCAAAAGTGTATCTTAATACTAATTTTAATTGAAAATAAATATTTATAAGAGGTTATTGACAATAATGACCAATGATAATTTAATATTTATGTTTATAATATAATTATTTTCTTACTTCCATGATGGTAGTCTTTTCTTTGAATTCTTAAAACAAACATTTAGCTATGATTTGAAACTTATCTGGAAAAAATAAATGTATTTAGTGTGCACTTGTGTTTTAAGTGATATAATGTACATATGTATTTTGTAATGTACATTTGTATTTAGAAATGTACATGTGTTTTAAGTGATGTACATTTGTATTTAGTACTGTACATGTTTTTTCAGCTGTGTGCATGTGTATTTAGTGATGTACATGGATTTTAAGTGATTTACATGTGTATTTAGTAATGTGTATTGTGTAATGTACATGTGTTTTAGTAATGTACATGTGTTTTAGTAATGTACATGTGTTTAAAGTGATTTACATGTGTATTTAGTAATGTGTATTTTGTAATGTACATGTATTTTAGTAATGTAATGTGTTTTAAGTAATGTGCATGTGTGTTAAGTAATGTATATGTGTATATAGTACTGTGCACGCGTTTTCAAATATGTACATGTATATTTAGTAATGTACATGGAATGAGATTGGACGTTCCCGGATTGATATTGCTGGCTTCCTACCGAGGTCGTTCAATGCCCAGACAAAACTCGTGGGTAATGATAGTAGCTCGGGGGGGGGGGGGGGGAATTGCGCATGTTCCAAGATCCTTTAGTTTAAACGCAATCAGTGGTTTTCGAGATGGGACAATGTGTTGACGGGCAGAGATGACCGAGGTAAATTGAAGCGGTCTTCCAAGACTGACCCGTGGTGGTGTTATCGAGAGCCAGCACTTTTTGCCAAGTTTCGTACTCAGAGCGTACGTTTGAGAGGTTTAGGCTCTATGTCGACTCCAGATGCTGCCGCAACTAAGATGTAGAGGAAACAGTTAAACGTGTGCTATTTGAGTGCCCCGCGATGGCAGATCAAATGGGTGGACCAGTCGTGTAGCTTTCTTGCCATTGGAAAATGTGACAGCTGAAGAGCTGTTTTATTTTACGGGCTCTTAGACTAATAATTCTTAGCCGTCCGATAAATTGAGTTCAAAGAGACAGAGGGAAAGAGAGAGAGAGAGCGAAAGAGAGAGAGAGAGAGAGAGAGAAGAAGAAGTAAGGAGAGAAAGGGTAATGTACATTGAGTGGACTGTTTGTTTAGCGGTGTAAATCGAGTGACCGTCGACCTGGTGTGTCCCAAGCTCTATGCTCAGCGAGAATGAAGATACGTCATTAAACTCCCGTAGTGCCTTCAAGGCAGTTGCACTTTCGGTTATGGTGTGGGTGAAATACTACAAAAAAGAAACAGCCACATAAGTTGAAATAAAAGATGTATGACATAAGCATCTCATCTTGTCATGGACTTTACACTAATGTACATAATGAGCATATTACCACTTTATTATTTGTACATTTTATATAAGCATTTATTTCTATAAGCATTTATTCTGGATAAAGCAAAGTAGAAATTGTAATGGAGCAATTTATTGATGACTTTGATAGTGTTCATAGCATCGGAATAGTAAACTAGTTTTTTTTTAGAAATAATCTGTCTTGGTGGCGAACAGAACAAAACTGCTCTGAACGTAAGAAAGAATAAATAAAAAGTCAATTTTGTAAGGTGAATTATAATTTACAATATTTGCAATTGAAAAGGTAAAAAAACAAGGCCTTAGTGATTATATTCATTAAAAGTAACTGTCACTGTTTAACCTCTATGTTTGTTGTGCCATTTATTTAGTCTTAATTACAAGATAGTGAATGACTTGAGTAGATCGATTTTTTTTTATATACCTCCAGTCACTTTTCAACGTTCAAAAACTTAAAAAGAAAAGCAGCTGTTTTTAAACATCAAGTTTATTTATAGACAATGACTCAGATCAAAACGTTAATAAAACATTCTCGCTATTACAAACTGGTTTCATCTGTCGTGTTAGTTATACATCTCCATTTCCTTCAAATTACAATATCGTACACCTTACATACTCTTTGCGATCGGCGTAGTATCAGTGATTTATCAGTGATTTATTAGTGATTTAATAATGATAACTACAGCTACCCCTGGCTAACATCCCCAGTAATTTGTATGGCATCCTTGTGTCAAACTTGTGTTGTCAGTATTCACAACTACCGTGGACATAGCGCGTGTACAATTTCCCTTAAATTTAATATTTATCATATCCCTGTACCAATTAGTTAGTTGTACCCCTGCTCAACGTTTCTCCTCCCCCCCCCCTAACATATGAATGGCACAGGTGCCCTGGCTAGAATGCCGTGTCACTTTACAGCACGCCCCCCCCCCCCATAAGAGACGCCTCAACTCTATTGTAACTAATCAGTTCGTTATCTTAAGTACTTTAACTACAGAAAAATATATCTTAACACTATGTTTTATATAACTAAGTGCAGTCTTTGTAGAATAACATGATAGCTAATTCGTTATAAATGTCTGAACAAAGATGAGCAAGATCTTTTTTTTTTAAAGAAGAAAACAAAAGGACCTTTGTAGATTCTTTTATTGAATTGTATTAAAAAGTTAGATAAAAACCGCTATGCTATTCTTTATTTATTTACCCGGCGAGTTTAATATAAATAGATGTGAAAAATGTCTATACAATGAAATAGACAAGTTATATGGTCATTTGGATGATGTTTAAAAATAATCAGACCTTGCAAGTAATGCAAAGAAAAACAATAAACAAAAATGAGTTTTATCTTAAACATACTAATACAATATACTAAAAAAAAGTATATATCTATGTTTGATCAAGGTCACACAAATATTTAGTTTAATTCAAAAATGCTTGTACATCCACACACTAACATAGACAGACATCGAAGTCAAGATCACTGTTAAAAGTAACATTTAAAATATGTGAATTACAGGTCGTATATTTTCCTTGGACAATAAATATAGCAATTGATGTCTTTGTGTTATAGTGGATAATTGTAAGAACATATATATTAGGTATATGACTATAGAATCAGTTTTGAGGACATTTTAAGGAATTGTTTAATTTAATGGTAGTTCGTCCTAGCGTTTGCTATGAAGTACTGTTTAAAAATACAGGAAAACAATGGTCTATATAAGTCAAATAAAGTCATCAGAATAACATTTAATTGTTTGATATGCATAAATGGGCATAAAACACAAATAACCTAGGATGATTTATGTGTATTACTTGACATATTCCAGTTGGCTCATCAAAATGATTTGAAGCAACCACATTCAAAACATTTTTTATTTTAATTTAAAAACATTTTTTCCAAAGCTGATCACATCCTAACATTATTACTTTTTTTTTTAAACTCAGCAAACATATCACTTAATTTGTAAAACTATAACAGAGATAATGTAATTTAGCGATATTGTGGCTCACAATAATGTGTCTAGCGATATCGTCGCTCACAATAATGTGCCTTAGCGATATTGTGGCTCACAATAATGTGCCTAGCGATATTGTGGCTCACAATAATGTGCCTTAGCGATATTGTGGCTCACAATAATGTGCCTTAGCGATATTGTGGCTAACAATAATGTGCCTTAGCGATATTGTGGCTCACAATAATGTGCCTAGCGATATTGTGGCTCACAATAATGTGCCTTAGCGATATTGTGGCTCACAATAATGTGCCTTAGCGATATTGTGGCTCACAATAAAGTGCCTAGCGATATTGTGGCTCACAATAATGTGCCTTAGCGATATTGTGGCTCACAATAATGTGCCTTAGCGATATTGTGGCTCACAATAATGTGCCTAGCGATATTGTGGCTCACAATAATGTGCCTTAGCGATATTGTGGCTCACAATAGATTGCCTTAGCGCACTGCTGTCTTATTAGTGAACTGTATCGTGCTCTGGTGCAGGTATTTATTCAGATCCATACACTTTATCTATATTATGATCTCTCCAGGATGGGGCATTTGCCTGCATATTCCCCAGTGACACAAACAGTCAGCAGTCACAAGATACGTAGCGTCCTAGGTCGCAAGAATCATCTGAAGTCCAGCCAGAATTGGGGCGATGTAACGTAAGAAATCTGACAGGATGTTCTTCACTGAGGATACAGGTTAATTTGGTTTCATTTTTACGTATTTTGTTTCTGCTATTTACATCTTTATCATTGATAAGAACTGTTTTAAAACTACATCAGAAAGTAAACACCAGTGCAGAACCTAGGGATTAGGGGGCCAGGGGGATTGGCCTTTTTGGGGGCCCAGCATTTTGACATTCGACACATGACATGAGATAATGTACTTAATATTTACAGTAAATTAAACTAATTTTTGGGTCCCACTCAATCTGGGGCCCGGATGGACCTTCACATTTCGACGCTCCCTCCCCCATCCTTGGTACGCCTCAGGTGTGTGAAGTCCCCGTAAGGATGAGATAAAATCTCTTAGATCCTATGAACCACTAATGGGACGTTTTTTACGGTGCCCTTCTTTCATCCCCACCATAGCCGATAGTGCAATGACCATAGAGGCACGACGGGAGATATATCAAGAACTTTAGCCAAGACCTGAAACATTTCCTTGGTCCTCACAGGAGATCGATTCAGGTACCTTCATGTCGAAAGTCGAGCGCTTTGCCGCACGACCATTTGTCCACTTGTACGTCTCTGGTAAACGCATTCATAATGCAATCGACATTGAAATCTAGCTGTGAGATACATCGCTTGCTCTGAGATACATCGGTATCTATGGGAAGCATCGCCATCTCTGAGATACATCGCTTGCTCTGAGACACATCGTTATCTATTGGAAGCATCGCCATCTCTGAGATACATCGCTTGCTCTGAGATACATCGTTATCTATTGGAAGCATCGCCATCTCTGAGATACATCGCTTGCTCTGAGATACATCGTTATCTATTGGAAGCATCGCCATCTCTGAGATACATCGCTTGCTCTGAGATACATCGTTATCTATTGGAAGCATCGCCATCTCTGAGATACATCGCTTGCTCTGAGATACATCGTTATCTATTGGAAGCATCGCCATCCCTGAGATACATCGCTTGCTCAGAGTTACATCACTAGCTTTGATATACATCACTAGTTCTGAGATACATAGAAAGCTCTCAGATACATAGCTTATTTAAATACACAATATTGCAAACCTTTTGAAATACTTTGCCCGAATGTTTCTGACAATAGCTGTAGAAGAACATTGTAATAAGTTCCAGCTTGTCAGAATTGTGGGCAAACAAAAAACATCCAAGGCTATGTCCACGGGCCATGTAAAGCCCGTTTATATACACCATATAGTCAAATCAAAAATCAATAAATAAAGAAAAGGGCTTCTCAACAAGTGTGTACCATATAGCCAAATCTTTTTGTAATTGTAAAGCGATATAACCCAATGTAGGCTATATCAAATAATAAATGCACTAGTGCAGTGGTCGGCAAACTTATCAGCCAAAGAGCCAAATATGAACATTACAACAATTAGAAAAAAAATGGGAGCCGAATCTGCTTTTCTTACACTAAATAAGTAGTACACTAAATAATGTGTATACTAAATAAAACTAAATGCCAGAGCCGCACTTAAGGAGCCAAAGAGCCACATGCGGCTCCGGAGCCGCACTTTGCCGACCACTGCACTAGTGCAATTTAATCTTTAGCTTTGCACAATTAGTGGATGTGACATTCAAGAGTGGGTGTCAAAGTGCACTATTTTTGAGATTCCCTCTCAATGGATATTCTCTTATCATTTTTTTTTTAATTCACCTGACAATCCAATCATGATACCAAAGGCCGTTAATGAGATTTAGGCTATAACAGTCATTATACCTTCTTCATGATTACTTTCGCATATTTTTTTTCAGAACAGAAATATACGCAAAACAGAAAAGATTGTACAATTTTATTTTATCAAATAATCTTAGCGGCTAATCAAAGTCAAAGTCAATTAATTATGCTATTAATATAATGTGATACTAATATAAAATGATACTAAAACTCTATGATACTAATCGATTGTGTCTTCGCAACACCTCTTTGTATCGTTATCAATTGACACTATAATTAAATTAATTTATCAACAGTAGTATCCTAGTCAAATAACATTTCTTGAAAAATTGAATGTTTTTTTTCTAAAGTAAATAAAATCTGAAACAACGACCCCCCCCCCTGTTAATTTAAATAACTTGGTCACATCAACATGAATTCTGTGTCGATGGCCACTTAGGGTAAGGTAGCTTTTTGTTTCCCAATGAACCTAAATCACTCTAAAATTATTTTTACATTCAATTATTTTAAAATTGACCTTAAACAATTTGCACCATTCATTTATAACATAGAATACGTTTCTCTATAATTTTTTTAATCAAATGTCTAATTTTGTTGTCTAGGTATCCATTTCACGTTTAACGCGTTGCGAACCTGTCTTTTTCTCTCTTCACGTACAGAAACGTTAAATAACGTACAGAAACGTTAAACTAAATTAAAGTCAAAGATTTCATTAGATTAATTTACAGAACAATGATTATTTAAACAAAAATATAATAAATGAATGCACAGAACAAAATTATGATCCACTGTACATATTTTATTTATAAAATACACATATTTCATTATTGATCAATAAACCAATCAAAACATTAATTATAAAAAAAAAATTAATCATAAATTTCAAATTACCTCCCATAGATTGTATTCCTTTTTTGACTAAAACTAATATTAAGACCTAACCTGACGGATCTCTAGTATAAGAGCTTTCATCCCATTCAATAAACTAAAAAAGTGAATTTATCTTTCTTTGAAGTTATATAGGTGTAATGGCCTTTCAACACAAGTCAGATGTTTGAATGTAAATGGTTATGAAAAAACACGACCTATTTGTCTCCTCTTTTTTTTTGTTGAACTCATGAAGTTCTGTTTCATAGAATTTTGTTTATGATTATACGTTTAATAATCAACGTAAAAAAAAATGTAGGGCTATTTATTAGTTGTTTCATTGTTATAGTTTTTTTTTTTACTTTAGGACACTAAAAATATATTATTTCTAGTCGTGTTATTTTTTTTTTACATTAAATAAATTCAACTTTTATAAGTATCCAATATTTTTTTAGTTATTTTTACAAACAGATTAGCCACCGTACTTTCTATCTTATTATAACCACCTTATGTTTTCTCTCATTATGATGATCATGTGAACTTAAATATGTTTAGAAAATCTTAATATTTTAAGTTTGTAGAGTCATTTTTCTAATCATACTTAACAAAAAAAGAACGAACATAAACAAGTTGATTTTTTCTTTTAATATATTTATTAAAAGGGCTAAAAAGCCTCCTACATACTGAAATAAATGATTAATAAAACTAAACTTAAATAAAAATATGGAGGCCAAATTTTAAATTCTTTTTACATTCAATTATTTTAAAATAGGCCTTAAAATTTGCATAATTAAGTTATATAACATAGAATACGTTTCTCTACAATTTTTTCAATCAAATGTTTAATTTTGTTGTCTAATTTTTGTTATCCATTTCACGTTTAACGCGTTGCGAACCTGTCTTTTTCTCTTTTCACTCCTTCGTATGGATCCTCATTGCAGTGCAAGTAGAAAGCCCAGATTGTGAATACAATTGCAGCAATGCCAACAATAAGAGGAGGTAGAAGTCTTGACAGGAAATCGGGAAAGACGCCAAATGCTGAAAGGAAAAAAAATATATTTTTAAATGATTACATTAGATAATTAATACAACATTTCTATTTATGTGATTAAATTCATATTTTGAACAACTCTTTTATCTCCAGATAATAAAGAAAAAGAAATCATTACAGTTGTCTTGACATAAAACGTAAGACAAACATATTTTTAATCCTACTTCTTAGTACTAACGATAAAGCTGACTTGTCTTAATTCTGTTTGTTTTTTATTTATAGATTGCAAGTCTTTACATTTCTTAGTGGTGTGCATTAACTTAAAAAAAACAAAAATATATGTTTATTAATTGTTTTGTAGGGCACTGCTAGTATTCTGTGATGGATCGGGACTGAAACTCAAACCACTAACGTCAGTAGACATCAGAGTGACCGACTACCAATGCGCAAACGAGACAGCATTTTTGTGGCTTTATATAGACAATATTTTATTTAGTTTAATAATACAAATCATTTATTTTTTTTTTCTACTGAAAAAAGTGGGAAAATATTTTACTATAATTACCTGATGGAAAGATCAGTATAAATGCAGCTATATCTAGGATAACTGCAATTACTGTCACTACAGTCTTACACATTTTGTCTAAATTTATCTGTTCACTCCTTTAAACCTGAAAAATATATATATATATAAGACAAAGACATTTTTTAACCAATGTTAATAACAATAAATTTTAATAAATAATACAGTTATAACAAATATGGAAGCAATAAAAAACATTTGGTAAAATATCTCAAAACTTTGAGCTAAAAATATAGTCGATGACGCATACAGTAGAAATTAAACATTTTGATCTCTTAGCCCTGTTAATAGTTAACAGACGTTGACGAAAATTAAACTAATTTTAAAGTATGCAAAAAATTGTGCAAGTTCTATGGCTCTTCCTATTGTTTGACTACAGATGCCAATCTGTCTGTCTCCCCCCCACCCCCTCGATACCCATCCATATAAAAGGCAATGCCTTCATTGAATGTCTGATTTATCAATAATTCTCAAAATAATAAAAAAAAGGTGAAATTTTCTATTATCTGTGTTAAAACCTACGAAGCCAGTTTCCGGTCTTATTGGAGCATTTTTTTTATTTCAGAATTCATAGTTCTTATTTGTAAATTTGCGGGAAGTGATTCCACTTTTATTGTATATCTATTTGTAGGTGCTACAGTATTAGAAAGCGAGTAATAATAAAGGTAGAAGACTTTAAAGATTCACTTGCTCTGTATTTAATATATATATATATATATATATTGTGGTTGTTAAGATATGAGTCTATATGAGACTATCATTAACCTAATGTATGATCACACAATGAGTTGTTTTGCAGATATTCATATCAACCCAATAACCTAGGTAACATATGACGCACACAACACAAGAACACATCCCCTACACCTAATCTACATAGTTGCATAATAGATATTTACCTAAAATACAAATCTAAACTTCCAAGCAAAGAGCCTACAGCTTGAATGGTTATCTCTACACAATTAGATTTTTATAGCGCGCACACACACAAACACACACGCTTTTTTAAATCGGTAATAATGATTATTAGCTTATTTTCCTTTATCAGTATCTATCGATTTTTAAAATATATATGAGTCAAATAGAATTCTAATCAATGTAAATAACAGTAGATTTTAATGAATACTACAGCTCAAGTCATAAAAGACATAAAGCTACACATTCCATGTGTAAGCAGAATTAAACATTTCATAATTAATTTCAGACTTTCGTAGACGTAGGCTGTTCTTTTATAACATAATAAAATGCAAGACTGCCCAAGGATTATGAAGACATTTTTTTTTAATTTGTTTAAATAACATTTAAAATTTTGTTTTCTATAAGTTATTCCACTTGTATACTTTTAATAAGGTAAAGAGCTGGTTAGACGATTGTCTACAATGGATCTTAGATACGATAAAAAAAAATTTCTTACCTTTTACAAGAAAAGTTCTTACAGATAAATCTGAGATCGAATATAAATAATATCTAATCTGTGCAATCTGATAATCCGAAACAGATACTATTTCAACGTGTTTGATTAACTGAACTTTTCTTTGGTTAGTGGTTTATACGTTTTATTGCAATTTTGAAGCCGTTAAATAGCCCGCGCCATCTAACAGAGCATCGGGAATCTCCTTTGGTAAACGCGTGTCTCGATGACATCATGGTAGAAGTTTACCCGGTCGTATTGTAATTTTAATTTTAAATATATGGGTTGATAAAAATAACCAATCATTACATTACTTACGTGTCAAATATTGTATATTAAATATATATATTATACTTAGAGAAGTTTTTGAAATAGAAAGTATGCAATCTCTATCATTGCAGACAGGCTAAGCCTGAAATCTGGGGATAATTTTAGCCTTTTTTTAAAGTGTATCTAGGTGGTTATTTTAACCAAAATAAAATACTTAAAATAGGTTATTGACTATAAAGTCCAATGGTAAATTATGTTTATAATAAAATTATTCTCTCCCTTCAATGATAGTGTTATTTTGTTTGAATTCTTAAAAAAATAGAAATATTTACATATGAATGAAATCTAATCTAGAAAAAATGAATATATTTAGTAATGTACATGTGTGTTGTTGATTAATGTACAAGTGTGTAAAGTAATGTACATGTGTATTTAGTAATTTACAAGTGTATGTAATAATGTGCATGTGTGTTTAGTAATTTACATGTGTATTTAGTAATTTACAAGTGTATGTAATAATGTACACGTGTGTTTAGTAATTTACATGTGTATTTAGTAATGTAAATGGGATGAGATTGGATTCTTAGGGCCTATGAACGTGTCAAGGTATGATATGACTATCTTTCTAGCGAGGTCGTTTAGACGAACCTCGTGGGTGATAAAAGTAGCTCACTGGGGGGGGGGGGGCGGGGGCGCTCTTGCTAAATTACGTGAATTTAAACGTAATCATCAGTGGTTCTCGAGTTGGACAATGAAGTCACGGGACAGAAATGTCCGAAGTAAAGTAAAGCTGACGTCCAAGACTGACCCGTGGTTGGGGGGGGGGGGTCGCAGGGTTTAAGGAGAGCAGGCGCTCATGCCAAGTTTCGCACTGAGAGTACTTCTGAGAGGTTTGGGCCCAATGTTGATTGCCAGACATGCCGCTACAGTGATGTTGAGGAAACTGTGAAACATGTGCTAGTTGATTGCCTCGTGCAATAGACGAGTCGGAGAGATTTATTGTCATTGGCATATGTGGAGGCTGAGGAACAGAGGGAGTTTTATTTCAAGGGCTGTTAGAGATTAAATCCCAACTCGCAGTTAAACTGAAAATTTAAAGTGAGATAGAAAGAGCGATAAAATGAAAGTGAGATAAAGAGAAATAGATAGAAATGGGGATAGTATGATAGAGAGAGATTAAATGAGAGATAGAGATAGTAATGGACATTTAGTGAACTGTTTGTTGATCAGTGTAAATCGAGGGACCTTCAACCTCATGTGTCCCAAGTTCATGTCCAGTGAAAAACAAAGGACATTTTAACTTCTATTTTAAATGCCTTTGGTGCTTTCATGGCCGTTGCACTTTCATTATGGTGTGGGTGAAATACTACAAAACAGGCGCTCCATAAGTTGTAATAAAATATGTACGAGTTGAGCATCTAATTCTGTCATGAACTTTACACTAATGTGCATGATGAGCATTTTACGTCTTCATTATTTGTACATTTTATATAAGCATGTATTTATTTGTTCTGAATAAGGCAAAGAAAACTATTTTAGTGGAGCAACTAATTGATGACTTTGACAGTGTTCATAGCATCATAAAAGCTATACATTTTTTAGTAATGATATGTCTTGGTGGTGAACAGAACAATAGCTCTAATCGTGGGAAAGAATTAATAAAGAGTCGATTTTGAAAGGTGTGTGTAATAGAATTTACTTAACGCATCTCAGCACAATATTTGACAGTTCACAAAGTAAAAAAAGCCTTAATGATTATATTCGTTATAAGTAACAGTTACTGTTAACCTCTATTTTTGTTGTACCGTTTATTTAATCCTAATGTACAAACTAGTGAATTGATTGTGTAGATTGACAATACTTAATATGCCCACTGCTCACTTTTCTTCAACGTTCAAAAACTTAAAAAGAAAACTACTCGGTTCAAACATCAAGTTTATTGATAGACAATGACACATATCAAAATGTTAACAAACCATTCTCGCTATTACAAACTGGCTTCATTTGTCGTGTTAGTTATATATCTCCATATCTTTCAAATTACAATATCGAACACCTTCCATACTCTTAGCAATGGGCGAAGAATCAGTGATTTATCTGCGATTTATTTTCGATTTATTAGTGATTTATCAGTGATTTATTAGTGATTTATCAGTGATTTGTCAGTGATTTATTAGTGATTTATTAGTAATTTATCAGTGATTTATCGGTGATTTATCTTTGATTTATCGATGATTAATCAGAGATTTATTAGTGATTTATTAGTGATTTATCAGTGATTTATTAGTGATTTATCAGTGATTTATTAGTGATTTATCAGTGATTCGTCAGAGATTTATTAGCGAATTATTAGTGATTAATTAGTGATTTATTAGTGATTTTTCAGTGATTGATCAATGATTTATTAGTGATAACTACAGCCCTGACTACCATCTCCCAGTAATTTCTATGACACCCATGGGTCATAGTTTTCTTATATGTATCTCCAATATCTTGTAAATCGCTCGGTAACACTGTCCCTTCAATTTTATATTTATCATATATATATCCCTGTACCCATCAGTTAGTTGTATCCCCCCCCCCACCTTTTCTCTCCCCCCCCCACCCTGGCTAGAGTGCCGTGTCGCCTGACCGCACGCCCCGCCTCATAACAGACGCATCAACTCTAATGTAACACATCTGTTCGTAGTCTTAAGTACATTAACTACAAAAAAAAAATATATACCTTGATACTAAGTTTTATATAACTAAGTGCAGTATTTGAAGAATAACATAATAGCTAATGCGTCAAAAATATCTGATCAAAGATGAGCAATATCATTTATTTAATAAAGAAGAAAATAAAATGACCTTTGTGGTATTATTTTTTTTAAATAGTATTAAAAAGTTAAATAAAAACGCGATGCTATTCTTTATTTATTTACCCGGCGAGTTTTGTATAACTAGATGTACACAAGCCCACTGTACTTAAAAGTAAGAAATGAACACTTGTAAAAAGTAAGAACGTCATTTCATTCTTCAAGCCCTAGAATATTGTGACGTCTGACACATGGCTACTTAATGAAATAGACATGTTATATGGTCACTTTGCTGATTCATGATAATAATCTCATCTTTCAAGTAATGCAAAGAAAAACGATCAACAAAAATGAGTTTTATTCAAAAATAATAATACAATATACTAAAAAAAGTGTATATATTAATGTTTGATCACAGTGACACAAATGTTGTTTAATTGAAAAATGCTTGTACATTCACACACTTACATCTAACTCAAGATCACTGTTAAGTAACATTTAAAAAATGTGAATTACAGGTCGTATATTACAGGTCGTATATTTTTCTCAAGACAATAAATATAGAAATTGATGTCTTTGTGTTACAATTGACAGTTGTAAGAAACATATATTATGTATATGAATATAGAATCAGTTCTGAGGGCATTTGGCGAATTGCTTAATCTAATGGTAGTTTGTCCTGGCGTTTGCTATGAAGAACTGTTTAAAACACAGCACAAAAAATGTGTAAGTAAGTCAAATAAAGTCATAAGAATAACATCCTATTGTTTGCTATGCATGATTGCGCATAAAAAACATATAACCTAGGATGAATTATGTGTATTACTTGACTTATTCTAGTTGGCTGATCAAAATGATTTGAAGCAATCACGTTCAAAACATTTTTTTTTATTCTAATATATAAACGTTTTGTCCAAAGCTGATCACATCCTAACAGTATTACTTATTTTTAAACTCAGCAGATCTTTATCTTAATTTGTAAAATGATAACAGCAGTAATGTCCCTTGTCGATATTGTGGCTATGCAATAATGCGCCTTGGCGCACTGCTGTCGTATTATTGAAGTTTACCGTGCCCTGGTGCAGGTATTTATTCAGATCCTTACACTTTATCTATATTATGATCTCTGCAGGATGGGGCATTTGCCTGTACGTCCCCCAGTGACACAAACAGTCAGCAGTTACAAGATACGTAGCGTACGAGGTTGCAAGAATCATTTGAAGTCCAGCCAGAATTGGGGCGATGTAACGTAAGAAATCTGGCAGGATGTTCTTCACTGAGGAAACATGTTAATTTGGTTTCATTTTAACATATTAAGAAATATAAAAAATATTTTGTTTCTGCTGTTGTTTACATCTTTGTCATTAAAAAAAAACTGTTTTAAAACTACATCAGAAATTAAATATGTATCTGGGATACATAGCTAGCTCTAAGATACATCGCTAGCTCTTAGATATATATCTATCTCTGGGATACATAGCTAAATGTGGAACGCATCACTAGCTCTGGGATACATCACTAGCTCTGGGATACATCGCTAGCTCTGAGATGCATCGCTAGCTCTGGGATACATCTCTAGCTCTAAGATACATAACTAGCTTTGAGATACTTCACTAACTCTGAGATACATCGCTAGCTCTGAGGTATATCGCTAGCTGAGGGATACATCGCTAGCTCTTGGATAAATAGATAGCTCTGGGATACATCGCTAGCTCTTGGATAAATAGATAGCTCTGGGATACATCGCTAGCTGTGTAGTGTTGTTTTAGTCCCAGTACATATTTTAGTTTTAGTTTTTATTTCGTTTTTTCTGTAATAATTTTAGTTTTCATCTAGTTTTAGTCTTGCTTCTAATTTTAGTTTTAGTTTTAGTTCTCGTTGACGAAAAGTCAACATTTTCGTTAACGAAGGTTTTAGTTTTAGTTTTCGTGAACGAATGCAACACTATATTTTAGTTTCAGTTTTTATTTCGTTTTTTCTGTAATAATTTCAGTTTTCGTCTAGTTTTAGTCTTGCTGCTAATTTTAGTTTTTGTTTTAGTTCTCGTTGACGAAAAGTCAACATTTTCGTCAACGAAGGTTTTAGTCTATTTTTCGTCAACGAAAACAACACTATAGCTGTGGGATACATCGCTAGCTGTGGGATACATCGCTAGCTCTGGGATACATCGCTATCTCTGGGATACATCGCTAGCTCTAAGGGAACATCTCTTTAAATAAAATAAAAAACCCCGGAGAAATACTTTGCCCAAATGTTTCTGACTATATGTTTGTATATTTTATTTGATTTGTCGCAATAGTTGTAGAGATACATTGCAGTAAGTTCCAGCTTATCAGAATTATGGGCTAACCATGAACATCCAAAACAATATCCATGGGCCGAGTATAGTCCGTTTGGTAGTTTTATTTATCCCCCTGCCATTTAAAACGTCATTTTTAAATTCCTCGATATTAAGGTCCTTTTTTTTTTCGGTACTTTCATTATGAGAGAGAGCCGTTTCAATACATACATTATATAGTCAGATCATAAATAAATAAATGAAATAAAATGAATTCTCAAAAATTGTGTAGGCTACCAAATCTTCCGTAAAATTAAAGTGACGTAATCCGGTATATATCTGTAACTAAACGCGCAATTGCAATTTAATATTAAGCTTTACATGAATGGTGGGTGCTACATTTACTTAGTATTCTCGTATGGTCGCTTAGCCAGGTAAATTCAAAAAGGCAGTAGGGCGCCACATTGCACTATTTTTGAGAATCCCTGCCAATGAATAAATATTCTTTTATCATTTTTTATATATTCACCTGACAATCCAATCATGATACCAAAAACCGTTAATGAGATTAAGGCTATAACAGTCATTACTACCTTCTTCATGATGACTTTTGAAGAAATGTTTCATAACAGAAATCTACACAGAAAAAAAAAAGATTATAAGATTATATTTATCAAGAAAACTTGGCGGCTAATCTAAGTAAATAAAACTAAAGAATGGTATATAAACGATGTACTAAACGAACACTGGTTAAATTCATAAATAGCAACAATTCTGACATTTACGCCTCTTAAAATAAAAACTTTGCTTTTTACCGATCACTATTTCAAAGTTACTATTAATTAGTCTATATACTTCAGTGTCAGCCAAAAAATAAATCTCGTTCACAGTTATGAAGATGTGATACTAATATACTCAAATACTTAAACACTGTGATACTAAAACACTGTGATGCTATAACAATATGATAATAATATAATATGATACTAATATAATGTGACTTATAAACTGTGACATATTATACTGAAATATATACTTTGATACTAACATAATGTGACAATAATATACTACGAAACTAAAATTCTATAATACTACTCGATTGTGTCCTCACGAAATTGTGTGTATCAAATCAAGTGACACTATAAAAAATGAATAGATATCATTTGGAGAAAGTATGTAATCGCTAAAATGTTTGTTCATTTTGCTTTTTAATTCTATGATTGAAATTTTGTTTTAAGCTATTATATGTTTGTTGTATTTCCTTCAAAAGATATACATATATATATATATATATATATATATATATATATATATATATATATATAACGAACTAATAATGTCTAAAATATTGTTCATTGTTACACATTATTGTAAACAATCTTTGCACATTTTATATCTTAAAATGTAAGAATATTTGTTTGCAAATAGACTAAACTTACCTAATAAGTGATAACTAAATGTATGAGGTCCCAGAACAATTCTTTTATAGATAGATTTCCAAGAAGGAAAACCCAGACATTATAAAGCTTTAAAAATAGAATAAAAAATATTTCAAGACATTATATGAGGCAACTTAAATCATTTAGAAATGTCCTATGTAGTAATCAAATGAAATATTTTTGTGCCTGATGCAGACAGCAGTACGATCTATGTAAAGATTTAATGCAACGGCAATTGTCGATCGATATTATGAGTGTGTGTATGTGTGTTTAAATTAACGTAAAATTAAAGATGATTGTATTATGTTTATGAATATTTCGGGAAATAAGCTACTATAATTAGTAATAAGTAAATAATGGTTTAACAATTAAAAATAAAAATAATAATAAAAAACAACTAGTAGATACAAATTTGTAAGCTAAATAAACATTTAGAATTTTTTTTCAGAAACTATGGTGGATATTTCAGGTTTGTTAAAACCGAACTGTATTGTAAAGCCCTTAAAAGAAGCAAAGTCAAATCGGAAATTTTAATAACTACGTGGTTTGAATATTACCCTTTTTATTTTAATTTTTTTAATTTATTTATAGTGGGGCTTCAATTTTAGAGCCAGCATAGGGCGACATAAAAGCTTTTTACACACCAGTGATAGCCATTCAGGTTTTACGCTACCCAATGCAAAAGACTGGTAGATGTTTGAGGAAACCCCACATACTGTTTCCATTTATATTGCGGTGTGAATTAAAATGTTTGCAAATTTTTGTTTTAGCTGTTTAAGTCAGTGTTAAACACAAAAATGTAATGTATTACTTGGTCCATTGTTTCGTTTTTTAAATAAAAAATTTCATAAAAACTTCACAAACAGAAAAAAGAAAACGAATGAAATCCCTTAACCCTAAGAGTCACAGTATAAGTGTTCTATGAGTTGACGTGTTCTATGAATCTTCAAGTTCTGTGAGTCTGTTGTTTGAGTCTACTTGTTCTATAACTCTTCAAGTTCTATACGCTAACGTGTTCTGTGAGTCTACTTGTTCTATGAATCTTCAAGTTCTATACGTTAACGTGTTCTGTGAGTCTACTTGTTCTATAAATCTTTAAGTTCTATAAGTTAACGTGTTCTGTGAGTCTACTTGTTCTATAAATCCTTAAGTTCTATACGTTAACGTGTTCTGTGAGTCTACTTGTTCTATAAATCTTCAAGTTCTATACGTCAACATGTTCTGTGAGTCTACTTGTTCTATGAATCTTCAAGTTCTATAAGTTAACGTGTTCTGTGAGTCTACTTGTTCTATGAATCTTCAAGTTCTATAAGTTAACGTGTTCTGTGAGTCTACTTGTTCTATGAATCTTCAAGTTCTATAAGTTAACGTGTTCTGATAATCTACCTGTTCTATGAATCTGCAAGTTCTATGAGTTAACGTGTTCTGTGAGTCTACTTGTTCTATGAATCTTCAAGTTCTATAAGTTAACGTGTTCTGTGAGTCTACCTGTTCTATGAATCTTCAAGTTCTATAAGTTAACGTGTTCTGTGAGTCTACCTGTTCTATGAATCTTCAAGTTCTATGAGTTAACGTGTCCGAATAACTGCGAGTTCAGCCACCTAGATGTACCGACATAGTCTTCGCTAGTTCTGCTATGGTTTAAAATGCACTTGAAAAGAAAAACGTCCAATTACAAATAAAATATCATACTAAAAATGACATCCATACAGGATCTTTTTTAAGATCACTAGTCCTATTGATGTTTTTTAAGACACATCAGGACGTTTTCTCTGATCTTATATTTTGAATTAACTGATCAAATGACGTGGCTAGATATTTTAACCTTTTAATATTGCTTTGTAATTAATAAACATCAGATGACTGCGAAATATTGCTTGATATAACATACACCATTCCTAGCATATAATGAAGCGACATGCTATATTTCTTTGTGGTTGTTTGTTTTACTCTTAAAATAATGAGTCTACAATATATGATATGTTTAGTTTTTCTTTTGACGCAAAAAGTTTTTTTTTTAAACAAATACGGTTTTTTAGGTCTATTCTTTAACTCTCAGAAGACAGATGTCATACCATATATCATAATTTACGTTTGTGTATATAATATCATGTTTAAGTTTTAAGTGTTTACATATCATTTTTAAATTGTGATGACGAAATGTAAATAATAACTTTTTTTATAACACTTTAAGTGACAGGATTTAACTCACATTTATTCAGTCTAACAAGCCCCCATTTCTCTAAGCTAAAACTTGTAAAACATTGGAAGAATTTTAAGTGTAGTATGGTTACCCATTTTTAATCAATGAATTATTAAAAATATGCCAAACAAAAAGTATTAAGACAACACTGTTGCTTATATATATATATAAAGTGGTCGAGTGCTGCTTTTGATGCCGAATGCTGCTCTTATATCCGTGTGCGGATCTTTTAGTCTAGTGTGACTGTTATAGCCTAGCACGGCTTTTATAGCTCTCTCGCTCTGTCTCTCTCTCTCTCTCTCTCTCTCTCTGAACTCCATGACTGATAACTACGGGCTAGTCCGGCCCTCAAAGCTGAATACGACTCTAATAGCCAAGTTCGATGCGATTGCCGTCCTGTTCTTATAGCTTAGTGCGGCTTTTATATACGAGTGCTTTTCTTATAGCCGAATACTGCTCTTACAGTCGAATGCTGCTCCCATAGCCGAGTGCGGCTCTTATAGTCGAGTGCTCCTCTTTGATGTATTTTGTGCTGCTCCCACTGAGATTGGTTTATTATCGTATCGACATTTTTCGTTCATTAAATCTGTTCATTGTTAATGGCGCTGATCTGAAAGTTTTTTTTTTTTTTTTATAATTTACATCGAAATATGGGTCTAATTGATCTCAAGCGTTAGTACACCTGGTAAAGGCCATCTGTTATAAGGGTAGACAACTTTCATAGTTTAATACACTGGCATGCGTGTAATTAAATACGCATTTAATTTAAAATTATCTTTTTTTTTTTTTTTAAACGAACAATATGTATTATTAGTTAACAACAAACTTGTTGAATATCGACTAGCTTTTAGGTGGCACCCACAAATATTTTTTTTTATTTACCGCATTATATCAAATCGAGTAAATGATTGAATGACATATTTTATATTTTTTTGCCTCTTCTATCCTTTAATGTGCTATAGATTTTGAAAAAAATCCCATAAAATGTTAGTCCCACATGCAAAATATTATGGCGATGTTATATATATATATATATATATATATATATATATATATATATATATATATGTGTGTGTGTGTGTGTATATATATAAAGAGAAATGTATAATTAAAGTACAGACACATTTCTTTCTATCACTTATCTTTTACTTTGAGTGCGTAAATTATTTTCACAATCGCTCTTTACTTAACAACAAGAGAAAGTTTATCCACACATATAAATAAAATCAAGATCACTGAGTACAAAATTAAAAAAAAAAAAAAAAAAAGGTTTTTTTTTAGGAAATTATTAAAAACAAAATTAATTATACAATTAGACAACAGCATATATTTAAGAAATCAATATAAACGCACATAAAGGCCTGTAAGCTAATACAAATAAATGAGACCAAGCAAATATAACAAAACAGTATATTGAAATTATGTTGCTTTAAAGACACATTCTTTAAGATAAATTGGCATACTCTTTAAACTTTGAACCAAACATCAAATATTGTATGTATTTTTGTCCTAATTAAAGAAAGAACACCTTTAGTAAGTACACCAAATTGATTATGTATATACTAATAACTAAGTTAATTATACCCTTGCGGATAGTAGAGAGGGTCATTCAAAAGAACTTTAATATCAAAAGTTTCTATATTATGTTCGTGACATTTAAAATTTCCCACTTTAAACGTATATATTTCTAAAAAAAAAAGTATTACTTTTTTTAAACACCGTATTCAAGTAAATCTTACTACAATTTGTCATGAAAATATAATTATATCTTATTGCATTTAACAAAGGACAGCTCAACATTTTGACAAATGTATCAAATAAATGTTATACAATATTAAAATGCAAGCATTTTAAAAACTTGGGGTGCAATCAGGACGATGTAGCGAATTAGTAAATTAAAGAGATGGTGAAGCAAACAATAAAACAAAAACAATCAAGAAACAGCATTCAAACACAAATTAACAACTATTTATTTTTTTTTTACCATTATTACTCTGGGTCCATTTCGATGCGCATCGTTGTTAAGGAGAAGTGAAGCTTATGAGAAATACAAAAAAAATATTTTACATTTAAAAAAAAAAAAATAAACATTGTTAATGATTTACTAAGGTTTAACTATAAATGTGACAATATTTTTTTTTTCCTTTTTTGGCTTTGATAATATGGGTGATATTGGATTTAATATTATGTAGGAATGTAAATGTTATCAAACAAGAAGTAAAAACTATTGCTTACTTTTTCCCGGATGTCTGTTTTCATTTCCTTTTACTGTTTTAGAATACACACAGTCAGTGAAACAATATACAATCTTTCACAAATTGTTAACTTTGTACACTGCTTATTATAATTTAAAATGAACATTGCAAGCGAAATGCATGTGTGTTCTAAATATAAATGTGTAATGAGATACTTGAAGAGGTCCATTCGCTATTGCTATGTTAGGATATATAAAATATTTCATTAGTAAATCGTCGGTTTAAAGTTAGAATTAAACGATACTCATTTGCAAACATAAAAGCCATTTTGCGTCAGTTTGGATTACTTACGTTTTTCTGCCTGATGTTGGATTCGTTTGATTATTTTCCATCTCAAGTTTTGCTAATTTCCCAGGTTTGTATGGATCTGTACAACGCCACAAAAGCCACAAAAGCCACAAAACTAGTGCCCAAATTGATAATACTAGCGCTGTAGTACCAACAATAGAATGAATCAAAAATATTGGCCATATCTCAGGAATGACGCCCGTTACTGAAAATAAAATGATAGTTTAAAGAATAAAGAAATGTAAAAAATAAACGAGCTTTATGCAAAAAAAAAACAAACTATCAACAACATTTTTTTTTTGTAATTGATTTCGCCTGTTGACAAGGATCTTTGACTAGAGCAGTGTTTTTCAAAGTGTGGTAATCGTAGCTCCGAGGGTATGCAAAGAGTTTAACATGGGTAGGCGACGAACCGGGCTGAGATCAACTGGTAAACATGCACAGCTAAAGCGAAAACAATGAAATGAGGGGAAACCAGAGCGGAATAATGGTATGGAATTTTTTTCAAGAGGGCACTCATAAATAAGCAGATAAAAAGGGTAAATACATGTCAAAAGTTTGGGAAGCACTGGACTAGAGGTAGATAATAGCTTTTTCTTTTCCTGCTTCTTTTTTTATACAACCCTAAACTAATAGGTGTGCCCAATCGTTCAGTCGATCAAAAATGTAGTCAATGAGAATTTTTTTTTTAAACATTAACATTTAATAGCTAATATCTTCTATTAATTAATAGTTTCTTCTTATATGATACAATACATATTTCTTGGAGGCCACAACATGTTCTTTTTATAAAAAAGCATCATTAGTTTAGCGTTGATTCAAATTTTAGGTCATAACGTTTAATATACACTATCCAAACCTTCTCAACTATGTTCACATTAAAACGCAGTTGAGATCTACACAGTCTTAAGAATTCGAAATATGAGACTCACCAACAACTACCTTTTCCAAAGGACATCAGAATTTCATTGGTACATATCAGGGCTGGTTAAACTAGTCGAAATGATGGCAACATTTGGTTCTTATATTTTTCTTTAATTGCAGAAAGGCCGGAACAAGAGCATGTGTATAGAGGGGTTATTAGAGAAAATTTAAGTTAAATGTAAAGGCTATTGATAGAATTCGTGCGTGACCGCAGAGCGTATAAGTCATCTAATAAACTGGCTGGTCACCCATAACTGGTATAGATATATTCTCTAAGTCTCAGTAAGGGACAATTTTTACATTGCCAATTATTCGTACCCACCAAAGCCAATAGGAAACACAAAAGATATAGGTAACTTGCTCGACTCTGGTATTTTAGCCCATACTCTACGTAATGAATATAATGGACGGATGGTGGCCGAGGTTTAGATTTCTCTATTAGTAACCTGATATTCTCAGATTCGATCCTCCATGAGAATCATGGGAATTTTCCCATGTCCCTTGAGTCCGCCCATCTTTTAATTGGTACCTGACTTAAGTTGGATTTTCAACATCATCTGTCACGATGGCCCTATAGTCCTATTGAAACTCTTTAGTTATGTACATCTTTTTTCATATAAAAGTCTTTTGGTGCGATCCCTTTTTTTATAGAAATACCTTCATATGTATTCAGTTTTTTTTAATACAGTTTTGAGTCAATTAAAATTATTGAAAGATGCTAAATGTATTGAGTTAATTCATAAATGGAATAAAGTTAAAATATTATTAAATTTAATTACCTGACAAAACTATCAATATCGCTTCAATACTATCTAAAATTATTGCGATTATTGTTACTTTTCGCCTTAACATATTATCTTGGTGAATTATTTAGCTCCTTTACACTGAAACTGTAAAAAAAAACAAATACATTGAATATTAGTTTATAAGTGAAACACTTTTTCTTTGAAATGTCAATACAACAAAATTAGGCAAAACTAATAATACAAAAAAATTAAAATCAAACGTAACAATAATAATAAATTAAATTTGATAACAAATAATAATAACGAGCCGTATCTTTTTAGGTAAAATCTCAGTGGATTATGTAAATATTAGTAATGAAATAATATTTATTTTAGGTATTGGTGTTGACTCCTTTGACCTGATACTTGTTACCCAGCATACAAAAGGAGAAGACACAAGAATAAAAGAGCAGATGAAGCGTTCATTACATTATGAAAAAAAAAAGAGTTTTATTATGAAATCATCATGGGCCCTACAAATAAACTTCAACTTATGTATTCGATGGGTCTGTATTGATAAAACAAAATAAAACTATTGTATGTCATTGACATTTGTGTTACATATATATTGCCTTGAGGTTTTTACTGCCCAGAAAGGCCATACGATTGATGTATGGTCCATTGGTAAAACTAGCATGCAAACTTACACCAATGTATGGCATACTTTTAAAAAATAATAATACGCAATATTTGGGGCCCTTTATTATTGAAGGAATATGCAGTAATATTTAAAACTTTAAGGAATGTGCAGTAATACTTAAAACTTTACATTAAATGTTAGTACATTTTGTAAAATGTTGCTTATAAAAACTATATTCTTTCGTATAAAGAAAAGATTTCTGTGCGCCCAGTCAATTTAATTTTTATTAGCCTACACATGTTAATTATAATTATTATTTTGTTTTTTGTTGAAATACTTATGAAAAACAATGTGGTTTGTTATAGAGATCATGCATATAAATCATTTCATTTTAATTGTTCTTATTAATTAAATGGGACACTCTACTTGCATTTGTTTAAAGAAAACATCAACATAATTCACCAAAATAGTATTACCTTATAAGAAAAAGTTTTTTCCAGATATCATTAGATTGAAACTTGCTTTTTTATGATTTTATAACAAACTTCGTGTGATTATTTTTTTCAGCAATTTTTTAGGGTGATCGATCAAACTTTTAATTGTTGCCATGTTTCAGAGTTTAAATAGCCCAGTGATCTAATAGTCCACCGGGAATTTCCTTAAGTGAATGCGTGTCTCGCCTTCGGGTTGACATACACGTCATAATTTAAAGGAAATTTTATACGTTAAAGCACATTGCATATTAAATTTACATTTTCCTCATAAGAGAAAAAAATATTCCATTCAATGGTATTCGTGAATGACATCACATATACTTTAAATAACGTATGATATAGGTCTACTAAAATAGAAAGTAGGGATTTCGGCGGTGCATCACATGTTATCATTTAACACATTAATGTAAAGCCGCAATAAGTTCAATTCGAATCCCGTTGTTTCAATAAGTATTGATATAAGGTACAGCGTATAATAAAGAACATATAATTTGGGGAAATTTACTGAATAAAGACGACTGACACATCCACGTTCATTTTATCTTATTAGAATTTATTACGGTGTCGCTGCTATTTATTGTAATTCGTAAAAAAAATAAAAAAAACTTTTTTCTTTTCCTGGAAAAAAAATAATGAAATTAGTATGTAAATTATGCACTACCACTAATTATTTGTGTTGACATATTGTTTTTTATTTAATGTAATTTATAAAATAATTCGCAGTTGTTTGTTTTAAATTTAAAATATTAAACCATAGTCACCGTGGATACAGAGTTCAAACCATAGACAGCCCATTTATTTTTTGACCCGAGGGTCTTGGGTTCGATATCCTGTGAGGACCAATGGACATTTTAGGTCGCGGTTAAATATCTCCCGTGGTGCCTCCATGGTCACTACACAACCGGCTATGGCGGGGATGAATAAAGGCACCATAAGAATCATCAGGGTTTTACATACATCGTGTATATCCGACTTACTACAGTATCTGTTGTCAAGTAGTTTTCCTTTCCAGAGATGAACATTGCGGCTAGTGTGTGATTCCCTGTGACATTTATTGAATCACTGAGATGTAGTTCTGGGTAATAACCTTGTTTTAAAATAAAGATATTTAAGATATTTACGTTTATTTGGTACTAGTTGTACCCTGCAAAATCTTTGCATAGAGTAATACCCCTTTAGGCCTGATCTGTAGGCTAGGTTTTTTTTTGTTTCGGGCAGATCCGATTTTTTCATGATTGTATTTTAAACTGGAATACTGTTGAATTAATTCTTTACTTTCAATTTAACGCAGAGCCCAAATCGTATATATATATATATATATTGCAAACATCTCTTAACCAGAATTAGACAAGCATGCATTATAAAGTATTTGCTTTTTTTAACTACTCTTCAATTTATTTGTGTAATATAAAAAAAAACATTTATAAATATAGGAATAAACTAAAAACTTTATCAATATTTTATTTCTTGTATAAAATACCTAGGATGTAATTTGAGTGAATTGTGTATATCTTACAGAAATAAACTAAGCAACACAATTTAGCAATGTGTACTTTTACTGATAACTAATTTTATGTTGCTAAAGAAAGTGTTGTTGTTTACTAGTCTATTTGTTAGTCTTACCAGTGTGTTGCCTGTTATACGTCCAATATTTACTAGCATTTGACATTTATAGAAAAAAAAATTAAATTGAAAGAGCTCAATGAGAGAAAGAGCGGTGTAAATCAAGGCCACCTGATGTGGCCCAACTTTAATCTCCAGTAAGAATAAAGAGATGTTTTTGAGAAATTATTGTTTTATTTGCTAACTTTCTTTTGTTAGAATTGTCAAGTCAACTCTACTGTTCTCTCATTCGTCTATAGCTTGCGATGATGCTTTGGTTTGGGTATCTGCCCGATCATAACGTTGTAGATGGGGAGCTCAAATTCCATCACCTAAACTTATCTTGCAAGTTCCCTCCACTCGGGAAGTAACTGACTATATGAGCTCATATGTGGTTATTATGGAATATTAAATGTAAACTTGACAATACATTAAAAGATACAGTAAAAAAAAAATAGACATTAAATAAAGAAAATAAATGTTCAATACTTTATTTTGAAAACAACTAGTTATCAAAGGCCCGGTACCCGGACCGGCGAGTAGGCACACAGTTGGAGTTGAAAATGGTGATATATATTTTAGCGCGTTAACAATCAGTCTATATCAGAGGTGTGCGGATCTTGAAATTTAGCGTCCGCGTCCGTCCGCGGATTTCTATCAATGATCCGCGTCCGCGTCCGCAGAATCATACAACATTGGTCCGCAGTCAGTCCGCATTGCTAAAATTTAGCTGTTTAAATGACTTGAAATTTTTTATGGTAACGCTAAAGAAGATCCGCGTCAGTCCGCGAGTCCGCAACTTAACCATACGAAGCATCCGCTGTCAGTCCGCTGATTCGGAAAAGTCTGCGGATCTGCGTCCGCAAGCGGACGCGTCCGCTGTCCGCTCATCTCTGGTCTATATACTTGCAGTGGCCCCAAGGACATGAACAGATTATTGTAGCCAAAATACATTTGAGAAATGGACACCTAATAATACATCAAATAAAATTCATATGTTAAATAGTTCCTCCCAAAAAAAATAATCCTCACTATGGGTAGACATAAACAACAACTCTTAAAATCATATTCCTTCATAATATTTTAATGGACTCCTTTCCAAACAGTTATTCATTTAATGTTTTATGATGTTCAACATGGCGTATTTAAAAAAAAAGAGAGACGTGAGTGAGTGCTTGTGTTAAGCAAAACGCTACATGTTTACCAGGTGGTTTATTTACTGTTTTACATTGTAGCATAGTACAATTAACTAAGAAAAATTGCCGACCCGGCAGTGCAGAACCTAGGAATTTACGGGCCCGGTGGCTTGGCCTCTTTGGGGGCTGCCCCTGCATTTTGGCATGAGATAATTTTTTGACGCTTCTCAAGCTTGGTCCCGAGAAGAAAGAATCGTTGTGTAGCTTTAGCTGACCTTCAATTAAAAACATAGTATTCCATCAATGCAGTTGAGGCCGCAGACGCAGAAAACATTAGGCCTCTTAAAAAAGAAAGACATATCAAAGCTTTCAACATTATAGTTCTGTGAAGCCAATGCCGAACCAAGGGATTTTAGGCATCTTCGGGAGCCACTACATTTTGACATGAGATAATGTACTTAATATTTAGTTTAAAAAATATTTTGGGGGCCCTCCTCAAACTGGGCCCCCTCCATACACCCTCTGTGTGAAGCCCCCATCATAAATGATTAGTTTGCATTGTAAACGTTGTGTACGGCGCTACTCAAAATCAACCCTTATTCATTTCATTCATGTGACGTAATAGTCAAAAAATAAAAAAAAGTGACGTATATAAGATTAGTAATAAAGGGAAATAATTAGAAATAGACATATTTTAGAAATAATAACAATTTAAACAATATAAATATTACATTATATTTAGCTATCCATAATTTTGGTTTAAAATTGAGATTGTGGAACATAACACAGAATATTAATTGAACGATTTCTGTAAATATTTCTTTTACGATCGCTTCTCATTTATTAACAAATTAAACACCATAGATTTATTACGTTACTGTGAGATATAGATAGGCCTTTGGAACCACGTTTCGTTTTAAATTTGTTTCGGAGAGTATCACAAAATATTTTGGCATGATTTTGTGTAACTTCTCCTAAGATCGCTTCTTGCCCTTTGGTAATGAATGAGGCGGTCGAAAACAGTATCACATTGTGATTGCCATTTGGCATTCACGATCTTACCTGCCGTATGTTAGTGTACGGTGTTTTGTCACCTCGGCACTAAACATACGGCTGGTCCAATGTCAATTCTGGCAGCCATGTAGGAGAATTTTTACTCGGCTGGCCAGTTGGGAGCCGGATTATGCATGTCAAGAAGAAAACAGTAAATGTTTCTGCCATCTTTGAATTGTCTATGCCGCCATCTTGGATGAATTGTTTATGCCGCCATGTTGGATGACAGACGGAAGTCGCGATGACAGACGGAAGTAGCGATGACAGACGGAAGTAGCGATGACAGACGGAAACCGGAACATATGATGTAAAATTTGTATTATAGATAATGCATACAATCAAGACCTCGTCATAGTATATTTCATGGGTGGCGAAATCTTAAATTAAAAGTCAAAAATTTGGATAATGTAAAAAAAAAATGTCAAATCGTTGTGAATGGGTTGGCAAATTTCTGGTTTTTTTTTTTCGTTGGCTGTTAGGCCTGATCATGGGCGTCACTAGGAATTTTTCCAGGTGGGGGGGGGCAAAAATTTTCCGGGGGAGGGGGGCAAATAAAAACTTTATGACATTTTTTTAAATATAAGGGGGAGGGAGAGCAAACGCCCCGCTCTTATATGACATTTTTTCAAAATGAAGGAAGGGGGGCAAGTGCCCCCCTTGCCCCCCCCCCCATAAATACGCCCATGGGCCTGATGCGGCACTCATTACACGTTTACTTTACTTGCATATTCTAGGTAAAAATTGTAAAAATGGCATTAAAACAACTAACTGAAATATATATCGTGATAAAAAACATTAACGCTGCCTCAAGAATACCGAATTACAGATTAGGTATCGGAAAATGGTAGATAAACAATGATCCAGTCATTACAAGTCTTACTGAGTTAAAAAAATAAACTAGAGTGGCGTTGGGAAAAGGCATTCCGAACGAGGATGCTTATACTGCAATAATACACATTCTGTGCTTTAATCTATTTCCGTATTTAACATCAATATAAAAATTTTCAGAAAAATTGAAATGATAAAAAACTTCGTCATTAACAGTACATGTCTATTTAAGTATCGTATGTTATTATAAATTACCGTTACAAGTATAATTAGCAAGTGAACGTTGCAAGTATACTAAACATTCTACCGTTACAAACGAGATGATAGACAGTCAAACTGAGCGTCTTGGGTTCGATAATCGATAATAGCCTATGGCATTTTTCCAGGAATTGGTGAAAGTTGATTTAAGTTCCACAAGTCAACCCCAGGTACCTGACTTATAATAGGGAAATAAAGGTTGCTGGGAGTTGTGCTATACCTAGGCTACAGAATCAGATTTCTACACTTTATTGAACGCGATGACCTCTTTAGGACTAAGGAAATGTTTTTTTAGAGTTGAATTTTCAAAAAAATAACTGTAGGCCTAAACATACTTTTGAGCCATCCTATATATATATATATATATATATATATATATATATATATATATATTGTAATAATAATGTTTGGTTATAATAATTATACTTGGTCTAGAGTTTTGGTAGTTTTAATTATCTGGCCACTGACAGGAAGTTAGATTTGCAGATGAGAAATATTTCAGACGACTTTTATTTTCATTGGGATGAGGACGTGATATTGATCTCACATAATTTATTTGTATTTAAGTATGTATTTCATATTTAAGAATAAATAAAAAAAAAATACATATATTTAAGAAAGTCTACTCAGTGATTTATAACTATTTTCTACATGTGTTACGTCTCACACATCTGTGGACATTTAATTTTCAAAATTATAACAAATATACACCAAGTCAAGAAATATCAACTCCGAAGAGAACCAGAAGTTCACAGAAGAAAATATAATAATATATATACAACTATTCTACTAATAAAATATAAACACGCTTACACACACAATTAAACACATACACATACAAACAAATAAACAGACACACCTAAACATACGAACTCAGCTGCACAGATAAAAAAACACATAAATACACGTGCATTTGAAAAACTTTAACCCTTGTGTGTAAGCTATTTTTAAGGAACAAACAATTTTCTTTGCCTTAAAGCGGGATTAAAAATACAAAATAATTTTTAGTGTTTCGGCGTTATTTACATACCAAGAAACGTAAAATATCAATCCTTAATATATACAAATGAAATGATAACATGCTATGATATATTTAAAAAAAATATGGACCAAATGTTCTTGATGTAAATCATTTAGCATGAATACATTTTCTCATTTCACAAGCTTCATAGACAAATGCTTTTACAACGTTCATTATTTATTTACTTTTTAAAGATCATCCTAGCCCAGAGGTTATTGCATTATCACTACTTTCTTGACACAATTGTTATTTCTTGGCATTTAATCATCATTATTTAGTAACTGAGAATACTTTTCTTCATGTCCCTGTACATCTTACATTTTTTCTTAAAAAATTTTTTACTCCCATATTGGTATATGTGTATTAAATCGTTCTAGATTTTGTTTTGATTTTCTTCCATGTCACTTTTGTTATTTTTAGCTCCTTTGTATGGGTCTTCTGTAATCCACAAATATATTGTCAAGCCTGTTAGTCCAATCGCAACAATACCAACTTCAATTGGGAATACAATCCTTGGCAAAATATCAGAAATGACGCCAAATGCTGAAAAATTAAAATCACATTTAGAGAATATATATACATATGTATGCAAATAACTTGATAACTAAATCGTTTAAAAGGGTTTTGTGGTGAGCATTAAGTCCAGCGGCCTTTAATTTCCCATTTAATGCTGGTTGGACTTTAGGGACTTATTGAACAACTTTTCATCATTGCAAGAATCAATTCACTGGCTCTCACTGAGGATCAAACCCGTGATCCTCAGCTCGAGAGTTGGGAGCATGTTAGCTGCTCGGCTGTCCAAAGATCTAAGTAATTATATGATTTACCGAACAAAAGATGACTGGCTTTTAAAAAAAAAGTTGTATGATTAAAGTATGCTCTGTTTCAGTACAAATAAATGGTAGTTACACAAACAAATGAGATTCATGGCAATGGATTTAAGGTAGTAATATAGTAAACACACTACATCATTGTTGTTTAGTTCAAACTATCATGCACAACAGAGAAAATAACAGACACAATAACAGAAGCAATAACAGACACAATAAAAGACACAATAAAAGACACAATATTAGACACAATAAAAGACATAGTAGCAGACATAATATCAGACACAATAGCAGACACAAGAGCAGACACAATAGCAGACACAATAGCAGACACAATAACAGACACAATAGCAGACATAATAGCAGACACAATAGCAGACACAATAGCAGACACAACAGCAGACACAATAGCAGACAGAATAGCAGACACAATAACAGACACAATAGTAGACACAATAGCAGACAGAATAGCAGACACAATAACAGACACAATAGTAGACACAATAGCAGACAGAATAGCAGACACAATAACAGACACAATAGTAGACACAATAGCAGACAGAATAGCAGATACAATAACAGACACAATAGCAGACACAGCAGCAACAATAACAGTCACATTGTTTGTATCTGTATAAAGCATTGTTTTGATTTTATCAATGGGATTCACACAAAAATAAACTAAATGTTATTTTTTTTTTAATTATCGAGAATAAGTCATAAGCTTTTACGTGTAACGTATAATTTGACACCGATGCAATAAAAATTGTTTGTAAACACTCAAAGTAGTGTTAAGTAGAACCATTTTTTTTTACCCTAACAATCATTGTCGGGTGGTCGTGCAGTATAACGTTCCACTGCCAGCCTTAGGTCACTGGTTCGATCTCTGGTGAGAACAAATGGATAGTTCAGGTCATGGTTAAAGTCCCCACTATATCTCCTGTTGTACATCCAAGGTCATTTTACTATCGACTAGTGTGGGGATGAAAGAAGGGTTCTGCAGAGAAAGCCCCATTAGTGGTTTATAGGATCTTAGAGATTTCGTCTCATCTTTACAGGGACTTCACACACCCTAACAATCCTCTATCCCTATGATATTTCAATGTTTAAGCATTAGGAAAAAAAGGTAAAGTGTCACCTGACTATCAGTCTACATGAGTAAAACTGTGGGAGGGGAATCGATTTAAAAGTAGACTAGTCTGCGCATGACCGTCTTATGTGACATGCTTGATAGTGGGGGTCATGTTACCTAACCAGCTAAAGGTTAACACAGCCACTAAAAACACATTACTCGTTGTTTTCTGAGATATCCTCCTCTGCCCAAAGTAATGATGAATATTTTCTGTGTTTCTTTTTACTTTACTTCAATTAACAACTGTGAACTTTTTCGTTATTTTTGTTTACACCCCTATGAACCAGCCTTTCCGAGAAACGCCGGGTACTATTAATTTCCTTGTCAGAATGATCTATTTATCATTTTGATTCATGATGGTTTTTGCATGGACAATGTTTCAACCCCACACGAACCCACCCAATACTACGGGGTGCAGATCGGGCTCACAAAGAATTTACCATAGACATGATATGAATATAGAAATTTCTGAATTACTTTGTATTTCAATTAAAATTAGTAAATAATTCATGGATGCATGCATATAATTCTTAAACCTAGTAACTTTAATCTATTTATTTAGAATGATTACCTGAGAGACATATAAATATAAGTGCAGCTAAATCAAAAAATACAGCAACCACTGTTACACCAATCTTCAACCTTTTTGCTTGTGATTCCTGGTCAGTCATTTTAGTCTAAAAAGTAAAAAAAAAACAAAAAAAAAAAACAGATGCATTTAATAAGGCATTTCTGAAAGGCTTTATAAGCCAAATATTTTTTTTTCAAGACCTAATAAGGAAAGTAGATAATAAAATACTAACAGGGTTAAAGTTGGCATCAAATGTGTTCTTATTCGACAAAAGAGAAACTCATCCCCGCTGCTGCCCCCCCCCCCACCTCCTCGTCTTTGTTGAGAAAAACAGTTAGCAGTTTCAGTCGTATCTCTTGATGAACCATTGAATGTGGCATTACAAAAAAAACATACCGATAGAAACATATAGACTCTAGCCGTGGATCTCAACTAGGTGTATGCGTACCCCGAGGGATACTGGAGAGTTTATGCAGGGGTGCGCAGCGACATATTATTTTCATTTAAAGCAAACCAAAAATTTGAAGTACGTACACATTTCGAAACAATTTGGGGTAGTCACGAAAAAAATAGTAGTACAGGGATGAAGCGGGTAAACAAGAATTTGATTTAACTTAGAGCCAAGCAATAGCTAATTTATCAAAAAACTGTTGAGTAAAGTAATTAGATCATACAAAAAGCTCTTTGTGAGCCGTATATGTCTGTGAAAACCACATTTGGCCACCTGTGTGATAGAGTAACTGATTAGTACAACACATATTTTTAAAATTGTGATTGATTTTCTTTTTTTTTTATATCTATTTATATATGTATTAAATTTAAATAAAATTGCAGACTACTTAAACTGAGCGTAATATACCATAGTTCTTAACTGTAATACTGATACATACTGTGAGTTTGTATTTACGTTAAAATGTATTTCATCAAGTAATTTTCATTTTTTTGCGTACAATAATTTCGAATCAATCTAAAAAAAACTTCACATGCTATTTTTTAATTCCTTGAAAAAAAAAGAGATTAGTGGTAGTAATGCCCCCCCCCCGCGCATTGACTTGTAGGATCACAAAAACGTATTAACACACATTTTCTTATTTAATACATTATTTTTGTCAATCATTAACCGTTTATTTTTATTTATTTATTTTAATAAAAGATTTTTCTTATTGCGCTTAGTTTGAGTTAATAAATAAAATTAATGAAACCTACAATCAAACCTTTAAAAGAAAGACTTCAAACACAAGAATCTAAAGCGTAAAATAAATATCACTAGAATTAAACGTGCCAGTTGTTGTTTTTATTATATCTTTATAACAAATTTCATGTCATATCTTCCAATGGCTGGAAGTTTCCCTGCCTTTTATCGTAATATTATTGGCTTTAAATAACCAATGCCGTCTAATAGATCACCGGGAATCTCCTATAATTGACGCGTGTCTTGCTTTCGGATTAATATTGACGTCACGTTACATAGGAAATTCCAAGTGATAAGACAGACATGCTATTCTCTCTCTCTCTCTCTCTGTATATATATATATATATATATATATATATGTGTGTGTGTGTGTGTGTGTGTGTGTGTGAGTGTGTGTCTGTGTGTCCTTTAATAGAATGTAGGCTTTTATACTTTAGAAATAAATGAAATAAAAAAAGAAGTACTATAAGTAAACAGAAACAAAAAATCTTGGTCAGTAGTGTTTAAGTTACAAATTTAATAGGGAACGCGTTATTTTAAGTCATTCTATCTTTGAAGTTTTATATCATAATGTAAAATAAAATCACTCCAAAATTGTAGTATGAAATGTTTCCATTCGAGAGCTTATACAGTCCGCCGGGCACAGAAGAAATAGATTTCAACTGTTTATATGTGTATTTGTTTGATGTCCCTGTATGTATGAGATGAAATCTCTTAGATAATACAAACCACTAATATAATGTTTTTTATAGTGCCTTTCTTTCATCCCCACTGTAGCCAAATGCACTACGGTAGATATAGAAGTAAAATACTATAACTGTGATGTCCAGCAGTAGGAGAATATTTCACGGACTTCTAGGTGAACTCTATGGGAGTTTTAATCACCTGTACCTATACATGGTATAAGAAAAAATTATCAATTAAATCGTGGGCTCCAAATTTTGAACTGGAACCATGATCTGGCACCATGAACTGGCACCATGAACTGGCACCATGAACTGGCACCATGATCTGGCACCATGAATTGGCACCATGATCTGGCACCATGAACTGGCACCATGAACTGGCACCATGAACTGGCACCATGATCTGGCACCATGATCTGGCACCATGATCTGGCACCATGATCTGGCACCATGATCTAGCACCATGATCTGGCACCATGATCTGGCACCATCATCTGGCACCATGATCTGGCACCATGATCTGGCACCACGATCTGAAATATCCAATGGTCCTCACTGGAGAACAAACCCGGGATTCTTGAGTCATGAAGCCTCAAACGTTCTATGTTTCTGTAGCCACGGCTATTCTATGGGTTTGTTTTGGTTAGTATCATACTTAATGCACTTACCTTTCCCGAACAATAAGAAAATTAATGATACATAAAAGAAAAGATTTTTTGATACACATTTGTATTAATAATTAAAGTGGTGTATAAAAATGGCATTATTGTTTCATGAAAACGACACATTCAGTTCAACTTTTTTATTAGTTCTTTATTATATTACAATTGACTATACATTCCCTGATATCTTTCTTTTTTATCTTTTCACTTTTTCGGATGGATCTTCTTTACAGTGCAGGTACATCGCCCAGAGTGTAAATACAATAGCCGCAATACCAATGATGACAGGTGGCAATAGTCTTGACAAAAAAATCTGAAATGACGCCAAATTCTGGAAGGAACAAAAAAAAAGCAGTTAGGTGATTACATTTGAGTGATAATATTTGAGTTATTACATGTGAGTGATTACTTTTGCTTACATAATCATAAAAAAAAATATCTAAGTTATTTTTTTTAGAAGATTTTTTAGGCTGTTTCTATTTATTGTATTATTTGTTAAGTGTTTGTTAGCTCTCAATCAAACAGCGACATCACCACAAAACTGTATTAAAGTATAATTTTTAGAGCATTTTCGAAAAAAAATGCTCTATTGTCCCCGTTTTGTCTGTCTGTCTGTCTGTCTGTCTGTCCGTCATCACCCTACATCTCAACAACCATAAGTCCTAGACCCATGACAATTACAAAAAAGATAAACATTAAAAAACAATCGTTTTATGTTCAAGGTATTATGTGCTATAAATACCTACACAATAGCTCGCATTTGAAATGACAACTTTATCTTCGTAGGAAGCATTGTATCAATACGGTTATTTCTCGGCAATATTGAGAAAATGTCAACTTACTAAAATATAAACAATGGGGCTATTCAATTATAACGTAATTCCTTAGGGGGTTAGGGTTGGACGAAGTGTGACAGCAATACAAGGAATGGTAAACTAACTATACGCTTAGTTGATAGGTCACTTTCGAAATCCTTTGCACATCGATTACTAATGTCGAAGGTTACACGACTTTATTACCCCAGACAGTTCGACCCAGTCATTTTGAGCCATCAACATTTTGAGGACTGTTGTGTTAACACTTTAATACAGTAAGTCCATTGATAATGAGCTGAAATTAATTGAATGGATTGATGTTTTTAGTTTCTACATTAATACTATGTGCATGGGATGAAAGAGTGCGGCTCTTATAGCCGAGTGCTGCTCTTCTTGCCTATTGCTGCTCTTCTAGCCGACTACTGCTCTTAACCGAGTACCGCCATTACAGTGCTGCTCTTCTAGCCGAGTGCTGCTCTTAATCGAGTACTGCCCTTACAGCCGAGAACTGCTAGTCTTATAGTCGAGTGCTGCTCTTATAGTCGAGTGCTGCTCTTATAGCCGAGTACTGCTCTTATAGCAGAGTACTGCTCTTATAACCGAATACTGCTCTTCTCGCCAAATGCTTCTCTTCTAGCCGAGTGCTGCTCTTAACCGAGTACTGCCCTTACAGCCGAGAACTGCTACTCTTATAGTCGAGTGCTGCTCTTATAGCCGAGTACTGCTCTTATAGCCGAATACTGCTCTTCTAGCCGAGTGCGGTTCTTCAATATAATGTTGTGCTGCTCCTACTGAGTTTTTTTTTTTTCTGGACTAGAAACGATGCGGATCTGTAAAGTATTTCTTATTAAAATTAATAGCGGAATGTGGGTCTCATTGACCTCAAGCGTGGACACACGTGGTCAATGTCATTTGTTTATCAGGGGTAGGCAACTCTCACAGTTTAATACACCTGTTTACGTTTAATTTAATACGCTTTTAATTTAATATAATCATTTTTTTTTAAACAAACAATATGTATTATTAATTAAGAACAAACTTGATGAGTGATCAGTAACCATAATAGTTTTTTAGAATGTATAAGTGAATCTGAATGTCAAACGTTGGTAAGTTAGTAAGATATTTACTTTAAATCAGAAGCGGATTCGAGCTCAGTGTTTAGGTGACACCCGTAATTCCCCATTTATTTTTGTTTATCTCATTATATTAAAGAGCCTAGATTTTTTAATACAATATAATATTTTTTCCCCTTTTCCGTCTGTTCGGTTCAGATTTTAAACACTATTTGCTGTTTTAAGGAAGTGTCTACAGCCTCTAACACACTAATCCCACATGAACGATAAGTTGGCGAAATTATTTATTTATGTATGAGTCCATTAAAAAATACAAGGATAATAATATAACTTGAGATGTATGCACTCCATTTTTTCAAATAATGCACACTTATGTTTAATTTGAAGATTGTGCAGTAGGGACTGACAAGGAAGGAGAAATTTGTTATTATCGATTTATTTTGGGTTTGCATTGAAATTCTCAATCTTTGATAAAGAATGGAACTTTTGTATGTGACATGTTTTATGTATTCTTTTTAACAACTATCTTATGATTATAATTAATTATACTTTTTTAACCTAAAGCCTAAAATAATATTCCAGGAAATTAAGTGATGTACGTATTTATCTTTTATTTGTAAAAAAAAAAAATAAATAAATAAGATAACCGAATATATGACAGATCACAAAACAGAGTCAGTGAAATTTATTTTGAATATTTTATTTCATTCAAATACTTTGTTCAATGCATTATCTTCAGGTGAAATCTGAGCACATGATACGTTCAATATAAACACAATAATATGGCAAATAATTATGAAGAATACATTAAAAAAGGTAAACTTCACCTCAAATAAATATCATAGATATAGAAAAATAATATCTACAGACTCAAATGATGTGAAAACTAGTATTCAATAAAATGCAAATGACATACTTCTTTTCCATAGAAAAACAGAAACAAAACATATTTTAATTTAACACATATATTCCAACATACTCATATACTGCATTGTCTTTAATATCACTGCGTGATAATTAAATTAGCATATACATAAATATGATCTCTAGTTTCTTCAACTCCAGTTTATCAATAACATTAAGCTTTAAATGCCATTACTTTGTATATTTGTACAAATAACATGAAACATTTTTATTTCCATTGCTACATTGTAAATAGGCACACCATTTATGTTTATTGTACATAAAAAAACGTATTGTTTACAATATGCTTGACCGCTGATGATTTACTTCCATCCCTCCTTTATGTTCTTTTACTTTTTTAAAAGGGTCTGCAAAGCACCAAAGATAAACTGCCCAAATTAAAAAGCCACAAAATAAAAATCCAGGAATTAGCGGACCGACGACTTTCCAGAAGTCATAAAGCCAGATGTCTTCGACTGAAAGAAGAGCAAAACAGATTACTAGTTAGTAAGTGCATAACTTTTTGACAGATCTGAATAAAGATTGAAGCATGTATTAGACAGACATATAGATATATAGATGGATACTTTTAATTCATTGTTCATGATACACCAATTCAATTCATAAACAACATGAAATTAAATGCAATTGCAAATAAACTATTATGAAGAACTACACGATTTGTATTGTGTAACACAAAGTTAAATGTTAAATGTTGAAGCATTATACCGAAATATAGAGTTCGTTAAGGCTGTTTGATAAATAAAACCCAGCAATTGTGATGTTAAAACTCTAGATTCTATTAAGCGTTACAGAAAGTTAAAGACGCGAATCAAAAAGCTTGTCCACACCTGATCTACGCACATGGACAGAAATGAACGATGATTGATCGCTTGAACACAGAAGTCTTCAACGGGTGCTATTAAAAAAATAGATAAGCTACAATCAAACAGCCACTGTTCTGAAAGAATGAAATTTGAGACATTATCTCTTCATTCCTGAAGTAACTAATGTATCGGATTTGTTCAAGCCTTATGCATGAACGTACGCATAGACGTGGTGGTATAGAGGTGTTGTGAAAGATATGGTACTAAAAATACAATGACAATAAAGTACAAGACGTTTATAAAATATTTAAAATCTAGAATTTGCAGGTGATATTTTCTTCGACTGTTTATTTTCCAAATTTTATTAAAAGATTTGGATTGAAAGGTATCATTGTATATACATCTTTTTTTCGTCAATATTACCTGCTAATACTATCAACACTATGGTAGGTATTAAAAAAAATGCAGCACAACCAGTAACTACACCTCTCATCATTTTCACTTCTTGTTACGTTTGTGTATTAAAACCTGAAGATAAATAAACAACAACAAAAAGAAATATTATTACAATGTAAATCATTTATCAAAATCTACAATCAAATTTGTTTATTGTTTTAGTGACTGTCAAAGTATTTCTTTATGTAGCTCTAGTGGGACGGATGGCCGAGTGGTGTAGACCTGAGAATCCTGGGTTCGATACTCCGTGAGAACCAAGTGAATTTTTCCAGGTTAAATTAGTTTCAATGTCCTACAATTCCACCCAGCTTTTAAATGGGTACCTGACTTTAGTTGGGGAAGTAAAGGCGGCTGGGCGTTGTGCTAACCACACAATGCCTTCATATACCGAGGTTATAGAAACAGATGAATGCTAGACCTTATCTGTCCCGATGGCTCGTAGGGTTAAGGGGAATATTATTTTACTTTATATCTAGATAAGGTGTTGACAACTTAACTTACCTTTTTAATTGTGTCTTGTCCACTTGATACAATCTTTGACTGACTTGTTCAATAGAAAAGTTGCTCCTGAATAAAATATTAAAAGTCAAATGTACTTAAAGCATAAAGAACAACAATCAAACAATTTAGCAGCATTTTGCTTTCGTAGTTAAAAAACATATAAGTAGTCAGAAGGAAATAAGACTCGTATGTTTTTAATAGAATATAAATGTGTCAACTTATTAAATGACTTACATGTTGTTACATGTCTATGAAATATTGTGTCTTCTAATTAATTCGTGTCATCTTAGTATAAATTTTAAAAACGTAGCTAAATCTGACTCACCCTAGATATAAATATTATTCTATGATATAAATATTTCAATCATATGATACAATGTGCAGAAAAAGCGAAACCTACTAATGATATGTATAAACTAATCGTTTCATAAAATGTTACCCGTTGGTTTAATTAAGTTAAAGAATAATGGTAGTGCCATAAACTATCAAGTAAAACGATTTCTAGAAAGATAAATGAAAACTTACCTTACCTTTACACACAACGAAAAATCTAGACTCGATAATAGTTATCGATAAACAAAACAAATATAATTATATGAAAAATAACTTTAGTAAAACTTGAAAACTAAGTTAGGTAATGTATCAAGCACAGTAGCAGCACGTTTATATATGTTTTAGCGACATGTTTTGATCTTTAAATAGGACATACAATCCAAACGGTAATCGGGAATATCCTAAAGCAATAGCGTGTCGGTTCACTTTCATTATTACGTCACTATCGATAAGAGATGTCGTGTTTTTTTTCCCCCGTTGAAAAAATAAATATTTCTCAACGTAATCGTTTGGATATTATACGTATCTATTTAACGATAATTTAAATAGTAGTAGTGAACATTTTTTTACAAAATTCCGTTAGTATCAACCTACATTTAAAGATTATTTAATAGCACGTATTGTGTTCAGAGCAAGTAATAGGTCAATGGGTCAAATGGGTCGCCAAATTGGATGGGTCATGTGGATCATGGGTCAATGTTCCCTGACCCACGACCCATACTTAGTCTCCGCCCGATCCTAAAAAAAAAAACCCGTCGTCGCGCGATTTTTTTTTATTTGCGACGAAAACAAAACGTGACCTTTTTTCTATACATTTGTATAGAAAATGTTATGTGAAACGCAGCTATATTGTCAATTTAATTATAATTTAATTTAATGTAATTATTATTTAATTGTTTAATTTAAGGGGGGTACCTTATCTGGGTTTCTAAAAACGTTACTATTGACTGAAACCAAATTAAATTCATATACAGTCGATTCCGCTTATTTGGGACATATCGAGACCAAGGCTTTTTGTCCCAATTCAGCGGCTGTCCCAATTAAACATACACATTTACTATTGGCTTCTTGGTTTGGCTTTTTTATTTAGATATGTCCCAAATAAGCGGCTGTCAAAAATAAGCGGTGTCCCATTTAAGCGGAAACCATTGTATATGATTAGGTGTGATGTAATTAGAGAAGAATTTTTTTTTTTTTGTATCAGAAGCTTATATAATGATTTTCTATAACAACTAATCCTTTATATATATATATATATATATATATATATATAATTTATCAGTTAAAATTAATGGGTTTGAAAATATAAGCCTCTTCCCTCACCCCTACCCCACTTCCGATCTAATCCTAAAAAGGAGAATTAATGCATAAGCCATAATATATGCTTCAGCTAATTACACAAATAATTGTTTCGAACTATTTAGTTGAGCACTAGAGCCATGAAAATGTATCTATATGATGAGATGTATAACTCTCCCTCCTGTAAAGTGTGTAGGAAAAAAATTGTGGAGTGACTTTTATGTCATCCCATCCATAACCGACACAAAAAGTAAATGAATGCATTAATTACGTATTTACAATAGTTGTCATTGATAATACAGCCTTTTCAATCACACACAGCATTAAATAAGTCTAAATAATCTCATTTTAAGAACCATTTCACTTTATTTTTGTTTCTAATTGTAAAAGATAAACTCATTTCTTTGACTGAATTCTGAGTTTGTAAGATATTTTAGTTATTCACTTTATATTCATGTATGTGCACTTTTTAAAATGTATTGTTTGTTTTTTTGTTTTATTTTTTTTTTTTTCAAAAAAAGCACTGACTTTTTAAATTATAGTTGTATCTATTTTTTTTTTTTTGTTGGAAATATTCGTTTATTTTCAGATTATACTTTTAATAGTAGCACATTTTACTGGTAAAAAAATGGTTGGAATAATGTTGTACTTAGTTTATGTCAAAACATTTTGTAAAATATAATTTTTTTTTCTTTCTAAAGTATAAATTATAAATTACCACAATTTATGTTATAATTTCATATTGGTTTTATAATTTTCAAGGGACAGTTTATATTAAATAATGAATTAAGCCGATGAATCACTTTGTTCTATTCTCTAACAAGATAACAGCTACCCAAGTAATTATATGTGAATTCATTGATGCTGCCAAGTTACAAGTTCTACACTTAGTACATTTAACATAAAAAATACTTTATATTTAACCTTTTTACAATGTGTTAATGAATCTCAAAGTCATATATAGTCCACATTGTATGAATATAATTAAACATGATAATCGAATAGAATACTGTATGTATTCTTTTTTATATAATTGCTTTTATCTGTCTTACAGGCCATCGATTTTTATTTTGGTTGGATTAAAAGTTATACATTATCTAAAGTATCATGATTAAAAAAAACATTTTGGTAGTTTTCAATTATGCAATAAAAGTAAAAAAAAAAAATCTTTATGCTACTGGTCTTGAATTTAGATTTTATTTAGTAAATGTATTGACAATTAGACAATATCATGCATTTAATAATTATTTCAACTGATGACAACTAAACTTTAGTAGGATTTAATAATATATTTTTTTTTAAAAACAAACTTTTGGTAAAGTATTCGACTTTCAACCTAGGGTCTCTGGTTCGATCTCCGGTGACGACCAGTAGATCTTTCAGGTCACGGCTTCACTCCCGTCCATATGTCCCGTTGTGCCCCCATGGCCACCGACCAACAGGCATTTGTGATTTGAAAGAAGGGAACAATAAATTATAAATCCTATTAGTGGTATATAGGATCTACGAAAATGTCGTCTTATCCTTACAGGGACTTTTGACTCACACATGCAGTTAAATAAACATACATCAGCAATAAATGGAACAATTAAAATGAAATGATGGAAAAACGCACTTAATAAGAAAAGAAAAAAAAATTGATCACATAAATTGAGGTAAAACTTGTATATGGAACGATATCACTTAGTATTCTATTTTAATACGTGATAAAGAATTTTTTTTTTCATATTATTAGAATTTTTTTTAAATATATAATATTATTCTTTTATATGCATTATTTTAAAAATTATCTATCTTTATTTACAGGCTTAAATTCATAATTGTTATACTAATGTGTACTTTCAGTGTCATTTCTTTAAAATGTTTACCGTTTAAGAGTAACTAAGAATTTATCATACTTTGTATGTCTTTTTTTTTTTCCATTCCAAGAAAGATCACTTGGAACGATTACACCAAACTAATTTTTTTGTATGCCAATAAGTAAGGCGACTGGGCGTTGTGCTAACCGCACAATCCCTTCATATGCCAATATTATACAAACCGATAAATTCTACACTTCATCTGCCCCGATGGCCCGTTAGGGTTATGGGAACTTTCCTTTTTTAATAGATATGTTAATTACACATTTTCTAAAAAAAAAAAAAAATATGGTTCATTAAAGAAAAAAAATGTATTTCAAAATTTCTATATATCATATATGCTAACATATAATAAAGTATTCATTTTATAAGCTTTCAGCATTTCTTTACTTTTTGTGCCATGTAACAAAAAGATCTATATGTTTCAGAAAAGTTGCACTGATGTAAATGATATATTTAAGTGCATCTAACTATGCAGAAAACAATCTTTTTTTTCTTTTAAGAATGTGAAAAAGAAAGAGTTATTTTTTAATGCGACAATAGACATCGCACATTTCGTCAAATTTATCAAATGAGATGAAACAAAACGAATAATTCACAATATTTAAATGAATGCATTTAAAAACGTAGGGTGAATTCATATCGATGTAACTAAATAAAAGAGATTATTGAGATTAAATTAGGTTACTAAAACATGAATGAATATACATATGAGCTCAAGGGAAAGCTTAGTAAGGCACTCAAGTATAAAAACAAAAATTCATGAGACATTCAGACACAATTGTAAAAATAATTGTTTACCATTATTACTGTAAGCTCAGTTAAATGCACAGTTTCGTTATAAGGCAAAAAAGCCAAAAAAAAAAAAAAAAAAATCTAACATAAAACAAGGTTTTACAATAATGACGTAAAATTCAACAAATAAACATTGTTAATGATTAAATTACGTATAACTTTAAACATGACACTACTTTTCTCATTTGGATTCCATAATATGTATCATATAGGTTTTAAGATTATGAGCGAATGTAATCTAACTCGAAGTTCACGCACGTTTTTTTTTTACTTTTCCCCCAACAATAGAATTCGACTTTTATTTTAATTGTTCTAGAAAATTCAGTAACATAGCACAAACCTTTCAAATAACTTTAAACTTTGTACTATTTTTAACATCATTTACTATTAAAAAATTATAATATATTTGTTTTTAACACAGCATAAAATTATACGTTTTTTTTTTCTAAATATGAATGGGTAATGTTAAGGCTTGAAGAGATTCATTCATTACTGTTTTGATAGAATAGACATAACATATATCATCACTAAATCGTTTGTTTAAAATTATAATCTATTGCTATTCATGTACAAACAAACCAGTCAATGTTGGTTCATTTTGGATAACTTACATTTTACTAACCAATATACTAACTTATACACGATATTTTTGATTTTTTTCCATTTCTCTTTTCGCTTGCTTCCCAGGTTTGTATGGGTCTTCACAGCACCACAAAACTGATGCCCAAATTGTAAATGCTATCGCAAAAATACCAACAATAAGAGGAGACAAAAGTCTTGGCCAAAAGTCTTCAATGACGCCAAATGCTGAAAATAGAATGAAAATTTAGTAACTAAAAAACATAAAAATAAAACATGTTAATACAAAGAAAATCTATCAACAACAAAAACTTTTTTTTTTTACGTAGAATTGTTCGTCTGTTACAAAGGCTATTCGACAAGAGTCGTGTTTCTCAAACTGTGGTTCGATTACCTGCGGGGATACACGCCGCACCGGGCTCTGAACATCAGGTAAACATGTACGGCTAAAGCGAAAATGATGAAATGAGGAGGAACCAGAAGCAGAATAACGGTAAGCAATTATTTATTTTTACATAGGGGTACTCATTAATAAGAAAATAAAGTAGGGGTACATATATGAAAAAAAGTTTGAGAAACACTGAAGTAGAGGACAATAATGGCTTTGTCTGTCAACTTCTTTTCTTTCTTAATGTAGCCCAAAACTATTATCTGTGCACGATCATTTAGACGAAAAAAAGTTAGTCAATGAGAAATCAGACAACCCTTTTACATTTTTTTTTTTTTTACAAAACGACATTTAATAGGTGAACTTTTTCTAATCTATTAATAGTTTACTTTTGTGTGATAAAATACATATTTCTTGAAACACAAAGTATGTTCATATTATGAAACGACATCATTAAAATAGAGTGGCTTCATACATTAGGCCAAGTCCAAAAATAACCTGTTCACGCCTATTTCTGTTTTTTAGATACATATATCGCAAACATTTGTCACCTAAACAGTCTTAAGGATTCGGATAAAGACTCTCACCACCAACGACTTCTTGTGGCATAATAATAATTGGTTAAGTTAAGGGCTGGTTGAATTTTTCGAAACGCGGGGTACATTTGGTTCTTATATTTGTCAAAAGGGCCAGACGAAAAGCAGATGTATAGAGTGTTTATCAGAGATACTGTAACGTTAAATGTAAACGTCATTGATAGAATGAGTGCGTGGGAGCATCAAACTATCTGGCGGGCCGCATTTGACACACATGTCATTGTTCGGCCATGTCTAGTATAGATACATTTTTTACGTCTCGTTATGGGACAGTTTTTACATTGCCCATGTTTCGTCGTAAGGCAATATAAAATGTATCTGCAAGTAGCTTTACTATGGTATGTGAGCCCATATTCTACATAATAAATATTATAAAAGACGGGTGGCGGAGGTGTAGAACGCTCATTTAATGACCTGAGATTCTCAGATTTGATCCTTCGTGTGAATCAAAAGAATTTTTTTTTTTCCATTATCCTCAAGTCACCCAGTACTTGATTTAAGTTGGGAAAGTAAAAGTGGCTGGGCGTTGTGCTAACCACATAACTTTTTTTTTTAAGCCTTGGTTATAGAAACTGATGAATTATTCCCTTTATCTGCTCCGATGGTCAAAAAGGCATAAGCAAACTTTATTTTTACTATATTATTTGTCTCATAAAAATGCTCTTTGGTGCCACCCCTTTTTAAAAAGCAATAAATTTGTATGTACACAGTTTACATAACTGCAGTTGTATTTTCATTAAAATAAATTAATGATGCTGAATGTATGGAGGTAATCTATTAACCTAATAGGACTCAAATTATTAATTGATATTATTACCTGACAAAAAGATTAATATTACTGTAGCGATATCTAAAAGTATTGTGCATCCTAATACAATTTCCTTCAACATTTTCTCTGGGTGATTTGTTTCGCTTCTTTACACTGAAACTATATAAAAAACAACAACACATTCTATGTATAAAAGCTTAATATAAATAATAGTGCAAAATGTTTTCTAATAAAATTTTAAAAAATGCATTATGCCATACTTATAATAAATAATTTATATGAAATAATACTAATAATAATAACGGAATTACATTTGACAAACGAATATGAAACACGTACTAATAACGGGCTCTTAGGTAAAATCACAGCGTGTTATGTAAATATTAGAAATGAAATGTTTTTGTATTTTAGTTAATGGTGTTGCCTATTTGGACCTGAAACTTTTTTCTCACCATACCGAAGATGAAGATAAAGAAATGACAGAACAAATGAAGCATTCATTACAAGACATTACAAAAGTGTATTTAAAATATTCTAAAAAAACAATTTAAAGATTCACAACCTGTTTGACTTGAAAAGATGTTGTCACTCAAAAATTGTGATCTTGGGTTCGATCTCCAGATCAGACCCTATTAAAAAAAAAAGAGTTATACGAAATCATCTATAAACTTCAACCTATGTATTCAGTCGACGGGCCTTTATGGTTAAACAAAAGGGAAATTGCATTTATTGGCGTATACATTGTGTTACAAACATAAAGCATGGCTAAAATATCAAATTTAAAGTGCATACCATTTATTCGCCAGAATGTACAATATTCTTTTTTTTTTAAATAATAATAATATTTAGGGCCATTACTTAAGATGCTGGGATGCTTAAAGAGATTTCTTTTTAATTGTATAACAGGGCCACATTAGGTTTATGATGTGTAAAGTCCCTGTAAGGATGAGATGAAATCCCTTAGATCCTATAAACCACTAATGGGACGGTTTTATGGTGCCCTTCTTTCATCCCCACCATAGCCGACAGTGCATGGAGGCACCACGGGAGATATATTTCATAACCTGAAAAATTTCCTTGGTCCTCACCGGAGATCGAACCAGGTACCTTCAGGTCGACAGTCGAGCGCGTTACCGCACGACCATCCGTTATGATAGAAACTTGGATCTTTAGTGTAAAGAAAAGATTTGCGTGCGTGCTGTCGAACAATTCATGCCATTTTAATGTCTTTTAAAAAGATGATAAACAAATTTAAAAATGGGTTTGTTGTATTATTGTGCATTAGTATTAAATGCAAAGTTTTAGATTTACGGCCTACTTGGCTATCTGCCTACTTGGCTAGAGACCTACTTTGCTATAGGCCTACTTGGCTAGAGACCTACTTGGCCATGTGCCTATTTGGCTTGAGACATACTTTGCTATGTGCCCACTTGGCTAGAGGCCTACATTGATATGTGCCCACTTGACTAGAGACCTTTTTTGCTATAGGCCTACTTAGCTAGAGACCTACTTGGCTATGTACCTACTTGGCTATGTTCCTACTTGGCTAGATTACTACTTTGCTATAGGCCTACTTTGCTAAGGGCCTGCTTAGTCTGTAAGATAATACGGCCCTAGGCTTTGAGTAATAATTAAAGTTAGAGCAAATGTTTTTAAACCTCTATTGCTGTACTTTTTTTTCATTTTAATTGTCTTAATTTAATAAAATGGGTGATTAGAAACTTTACTTGCAATGGTTTATATAAAACATCAAAATAATACAACAAAATATTATTACCTTACAAGAAATGTTGATTCCAGATATCATTAGATTGTAACTTGCTTTTTTGTGATTATATATCAAACTTTGTGTGAATTTTATTCGTTAGCTTTTTGGGTGATCAATCAAACGTTTATTTGTCTGAATATTTCAGAGTTTAAATAGCCCAGTGATCTAATGGTCCTCCGGGAATTTCCTCTAGTGAACGCGTGTCTCGCTCTCGAGTTGACATACACGTCATAACACAAAGGAAATTTTATATGTTAAAGCATATTGCATGCTAAATTTACATTTCCTCATAAGAGAACACGTTATTCCATTCATTGGTCTTGTGAATGACATCAGTTATATTAAGTATGCAATTTGGAGGTACATCTTAAAGTTAGCATTTAAGACTTATCGTGAAGTCGCGATAAGTTCAATTCCAATCCCATTATTTCACTACTGTTGATAAAAGATACTGCGTATAATAAAGTACATATAGTATGGTGTAATTTACAGAATAAAGACGACTGTCACATGAACCGTTATTTCCTCTAATTATACTTTTACTACGTTGTCGCTGCTTTTTATTTTAATTCGTAAAAAAAAAAATTCAAAGAAATAACTTTTTTTTTTTTCTGTAAAGAAATGAATGAAATTACAATGTAAATTATGCACTGCACCTTATTATCTATGTTAAAATATTGTTTATTATTTAATGTATTTTATGAATTTATTTAGCATAATAAATAATAAACCATAGAGTCGCCATGGCAACAGAGTTCAAACCTTAGAAAGCGCCCGATTGTCGATCCCGAGGGTGTTGGGTTCGATCTCCAGTGAGGATCAATGGGTAGTTCAGGTCACGTTTGAATTCAACGTAATATCTCACGTGGTGCCTCCATGGTCACTAACCAATGGGCTATGGTGGGGATGAACAAGGGCACCATAAAACAGTCCCATGAGGCCATTACTGGTTTACAGGATCTGAGATAATTCATCTCTTCAGGGTTTCACATACATCGTGTATATGCGGCTTACTACATAATAACAAATAAAACGAAAAACAACCTGAGCTCGAAATTATCAACTATCAACATGAAGCTCAATGGTGGAGGACAAATGAATATCTTAGGCGACGGTTCCCCGTGGTGGCCCCAAATACCATTGCACAATCAGCTATGGTGGGGATAAAAGAAAGGTCACCATACAAGTGGTTAATAAGATCTAAGAGAGTTCATCTTACCCTTCCATGGATTTCAAACGCACACCCTTCTTTCTCTCTCTCTCTCTCTCTCTCTCTCTCTCTCTCTCTCTCTCTTTCTCTCTCTCTCTCTCTCTCTCTCTCTCTAAATATGACATGGTATAGAAGTGATAAGGGGGTCCTAGCTCTAGATATCTATTTTTTTGCTCCTTTGATTAAACTTAATTTTTAGACTTTTTAGAACATACACACACACACACACACACACAGACAGAGTTTACCACTAAGTGATAATGCGCGAGGCCTGATTAAGTGTCCAATCACTGAGTTTGAGACACCGCAGGTTATACAGGTTCTATGTCCTGCAGAACAAATAGGAGTAAGTTTGATTTTATATAACAGAACTCATACATTTCATTCTTTTCATTCTTAATGTCAGACTGCACATGTTTAATTTTTTTAACTAATATTATTTTTTTTTAATAATTATTAACATTCTTTCAAATTTTCATTTTAGGTATCTGTTGTCAATTAGTTTCCTTTTCAGAGATGACTATTGCAGCTAGTGTTTGACTCCGTTCGACATTTATTGAATCACTCAGTGGGGGGGGGGGATGTTCTGAGTAATAAAATTGTTTTAAAATAAACCTATTTAAAATATTTACGTCTATTTGGTAGTTTTTGTTGTGAATATATCTTAACCAAAATAAGACAAAACATGCATTATAAATTATGTATTTTTACTACATTTTTAATTTTTTTATGTAATATAAAAAATATAATTATGTATAAATGTAGGACTTATATGAAAGCTATATCAATTGTTTCTCATTCATATAAAATACCGAGGATGTTGTTGGACTGAATTGTGCATCTCTTACAGAAACAAACTATCCATACAATCTTACAATGTGTTTTCCATCTTTAACTGGTTATTTAATTTGTCTTGCAAAGAAAGTGTTGTTGTTTACTAGTCTAATTTTTAGTCTTACCAGAGTGCTGCCTGTTATTCGTCCAATATTTACTAGCGTTTGGCATATTTAGAAAATAATGAATTTAAATTGAAAGAGTTCTATGAGAGAAATTAATGTATATGGAGTGAAATGTTTATCGAGCTGTGTAAAATCAAGTGACTTATGTGGCCCAAGTTTAATCTCCAGAAAGAATCAAGAGTTGTTTTTGAGATATTCTTATTTTATTTGCCAACTTTCTTTTGTTAGCATTATCAATTCTACTCCACTGTTCTCTCAAATATTTTTTTTTCTTCTATTATTAAGACTCAATTGTTGATTGCTTGCGATGATGCTACCAGTCCGATCAGAGTGTTGTAGATGGGGAGATCAAATCCCATCACCTAAATTTATCTTGTAAGTTCATGCTACTCGGTATGTAGCTGAAAATATGAGCTGATATTTAACTATTATAAAATATTAAATGCCAGCTGAACAATACATAAAAAAGATACAGTTAAAACAAATAGAAGTTAAATCAACAAAATGAATATTCAATTCTTTATTTTGGAAACAACAATGCATACAATCAAGGCCTCGTCATACTACAGCTTAAACGGTGTGAGAAACACCCGGACGGCAGTCCTATCATGGGTGGTGAAATCTCAAACATAAAATTTGGATAATATATATAAAAAATGTCGAATCATTGAGGATGATGTGGTAAATTGCAGGCAGTTCTTAGTTGACGGATAGGCCAACAGTGGCACTGCAAACATTGATACTTTTTATTCAAACATGTTCTCGGTAAACAAAAAAAAAAGCAAACTGCCTTAAAGACAACTAACTGAATAAAAACATTGATGCTGCATCAGGAGTGCCGTATTACATATAAATTATGTTGAGAAGTTTGATAAACAATGATCCAGTTATTATAAGACGTACTGAGCTAAAACAAAAAAAAAAAATAATAATTTTAACTATGGTGGCGTTGGGAGGGAGCATTCCGAACGAGGGTGTTTTACTTTGTGATAATATATATTCTGTGTTTTAGTTTATCTCTTTATTTAGAACAGTTATAAAAAAATTCAGAAATATTAAAATCCTAAAAGACTTCACGATTTAAAAGTGTGTGTGCGTGTGTGTGTGTGTGTGTGTGTGTGTGTGTGTGTGTGTCTGTCGTCATTAACAGCACATGTCTATTCAACTATTGTTTGTTCTAAGCGAGATGCTAGACTGTCGATCTGAGAGTCTTGGGTTCGAAATCCGGTGAAATCCAATGGGTACCTGACATAAGTTGGGGGGAAGTAAAGACGTCTGGGCGTTGCGCTTACCTCACACACACACAGATGAACTCTACACATTGTCTGCCTGTATGGCCCGTTTAGGGCTAAAGATGTGGGGTTTTTTTTTAAGACAGACGACATTTAAAGTTGTAAAACAAAAGTCTAATTCTATGTATTTGTAAATTTAACATAATTTATTTTGGTTTTGTTTTGTTTTGTTTTGCGTGAAGGCTATTTTGAAAGAATAAAAAAGCTCTTAGCCTTCAATCGGAATTAAAGAAAAACATCATATTTTGCGTTATTTACCTAATAAGAGGCATACAATATCAATCATAAATTAATATATATGCATATAAATGATAACATGCAGTGAAGTTTACATATGTAAACAAAGGAAACAAAATATGGACCAGATATTCTTGATGACAATCGTTTAGAATCTATAAAATCATCTTATTACATAACCGTCACAGACACATGCTTTCAGAACGTTTATTATTTTTCGTTTTACAATTTAAAAAAAAAATCAGAGGTTATTGAATTTATCATTAGTTCAATGACACATTTGTCATCTATTTGCATTCAATTATCTTCGTTTTGTGACTTGGAATACTAGTCTTTAAGTATATGTACATCTTATATTTTTTTTAAATGATTTTTTACTCTATAATTGAATACATTTATTACATTGCTTCAGATTACTTTTGATTTTCTTCCATGCCACTTTTGTTATCTTTGGCTCCTTTGTATGGGTCTTCTGTACGCCATAAATATATTGCCCAGGCTGAAAATCCGATAGCCACTAGGCCAACAATAACTGGAGATAAAATTTTTGGCAAACATTCGGAAATGACGTCGAATGCTGAAAAAAAAAAAGAAAACACATTTTGAGTTTTTATATATATATATATATATATATATATATATATATATATATATATATATATAAATATACAAAGAGATTAATAAATATATAATTATTAGGGGTTAGTGCGGCCTGAAATGTTCATACCAAAGTCAGATACCTATTGAATGCTTGCTGGGCTTAAGGGAAATTTTAAACAACTTTCACCAGAACAGGAAACAATTCACTGATTCACTTGTTCTCATGGAGGGTCAAACTAGGGACTCTTAGGTCGAGAATCGGGTTATGTTAACCACTCGGCAATCCGTACATTTAAGTAGTAATAGGTTTTATCGAAAAAAAATGGATTTCACCACGTTTTATACTTAAATGTTACTCAGTTTTATAAAACAAGGTAATTACACAAAAATATGAGATTCATTGAAATGGATTTAAGGTATAGCTACGCTATTGTTTAATCCACACCATCATGCTCAACACAAACAAGAAAAGTCACAAAATAGACACAATAACAGATACAATAGCAGATACAATATTAGACACAGCAACAGACACATTAGCAGACACAAAAACAGAAGCAACAATCAACACAATAGCAGACACAGTAGCAGACACACTATTAGACGCGATAGCAGTCACATTTTTTTCCCCACAATTTGTAAGTTTATAATGCATTAATTTGATTTTATCAATGGGATACATTCAACACACACTTATTGCTATTACTCAATTATCGCGAATAAGTCATAGGCTTAGACGTGTATCATTTGATTAGAGACGGATGCAATATAAATTGTTAGTAAACACTGTAGTTAGCGTAAAGTAGGACAGATTTGTTAATCCACACAGGATATCGAACCAGGTACCCTCACGTCGACAGTGGAGAGTACTTTACCACACGACCATCCGTCCGCTTCTATAAACCTTGCTAAAAACGGTCGACTGCACGTGTCATTTGCAAATAATAAAATTATGTGAATACCTATGATGGTGCTATGATGGCGCTATGAAGGTGCTATAATGGTGCTATGAAGGTGCTTTGAAGGTGCTATGAAGGTGCTATGATGGTGCTATGTAGGTGTTATGATGGTGCTATGATGGCGTTATGATGGTGCTATGATGGCGTTATGATGGTGCTATGATGGTAGTATGAAGGTGCTATGAAGGTGTTATGATGTTGCTATGAAGGTGCTATGATGTTGCTATGAAGGTGCTATTATGGTGTTATGATGGTGCTATGAAGGTGCTATGATGGTGCTATGATGGTGCTATGACGTGTCTATGATGACGCTTTGATGGTGTCACGTATAAGCATTATAAAAGTGGTACAGTTTCACGTATCACACCATCTACCCTCGGAATACTGAGGTAGGCGACTTAAATGTAGACTAGTCTGGGCATGACCATCTTATGTGACATGCTTGAGAGTGGGGAGGGGGGACATGTTACCTAACCAGATAACGGTTTACACAACCACTAAATAAACACTACTCCTGGATTTCTGTGATGTCCTGCCTTGTCCTCTGCCCAAAATACTGCTCAGTTTTCTGTGGATCTGTTAACTTCATTCCAATTAAAAAATGTGACCTTATCTGTTTCGTTTTTTTTAACCCCTTAGCATTAGCTGTCCCGGGTACAATTCATTCGCTTGTCAAAATGATATATTTATCAATTTATTTATGATGGTTTTTTTGCATTGACAATATTCCATCTCCATATGAACCCACCGTAAAACGGCCGGCGGTGCATCAGACAGAACATATAGAGTTACAAAAATCTATAAGATTTAAGACCAAATAATTCACCATACTTTTCATTTTACGGGCTACAGATTGGCCTCACAACACAAGTGCCACCGAGTCACCATAATTATAGACATTGATACGATATTTCTGGTTTGATTCGTGTTTCAATTACAATTAGTAACTGTTTCTCAAATGAACTAATATAATTTTTAAACTTAATACCTTTAATGTATTCATTGAGAATGATTACCTGAGAGAAATATCAATATAACTGTAGCTGCAACAAAAAATACAGCAAACCCTGTTACACAATCCTTCAACGTTTTTGCTTGGGATTCCTGGTCAGTCATTTCAGTCTAAAAAGTAGACAGAAAAAACAAATGCATTTAATATGGCATTTCTGAAAGACTATATAAGCCACACATTTTTTTCAAGAACTATTTAGGAAACTAGATTATACAATACTAATAGGGTTCAAGTTCTTTTTTTTCTATATCTACATATGTACGTATTAAATTTAAATACAATTGTAGTCTACTTAAACTGTGCGTAATACACAGTAGTTCTCAACTGTAATACTAATACATCATATGTCTTTGTTTTAACTTGTGAATGTATTTCATAAAGGAACTGTCATTTTTGCGTACAATAATTTTGCATCAATCTAAACAACTACACCCGCTTTTATTTTAATCCCTTTAATAAAAAGAGATTAGCGGTGGTAATGCTCCGCATTTGGCTTGTAGGATCGTAAGGCCAACGAACACACAAACGTATTAAAACACAATTTCTTTTCTAATAGCCTACGTTACTTTTGTCAATCATTAACATTTTGTTTTATTAATTCATTTTTAATTTTAATAAAAGATTTTTTTTTTTATTTCGCTTAGTTTGGGTTAATAAATAAAACTAATGAAATCTACAATCATACCTTTAAAAGAAAAACCTCACACACAAGAATCTAATGCACAAATGAAATATCACAAGATTTAAACGTGCAGGTTATTGTTTTTATCAAGCTTTGTAACGAATTTCATGTCATATCTTCCAATGGCTGGATGTTTCCACGCCTTTTATCGTAAAATCTTTAGCTTTAAATAACCAGTTCCATCTAATAGATCACCGGGAATCTCCTATAATTGACGCGTGTCTTGCTTTCGGATTAATATTGACGTCACATTACATAGGAAATTCCAAGTGATAAGACAGACATGCTATTCAATATATATATATATATATATATATTTAGATTTTCTTGATAACAAATGTGTCATTTAATTATTTGAAATGGCTTTTGCATGCCCCTTAAATAAACAATATGCAATCTGAAGGCCGATCAATTGATAAGTTATTAAAGATTAGTGCACAATCAAAATTATAAAATTATATTTAACACATTAATATAAATTATACTCAAATTTTTAATAAACTTTAATGAGGAAGTACATTTCTCTAAAGAAAGATGGCATATTTTATGTATCAAATTAGTATTTTACTAAATTGTTGCTTTTTTTTCCTTATCAATAAAGCCAGATTTTTATAGTGAATGTATTGTTGGTGCCGTCTTGATAATTAGAGTCTAGTTGAACTGGTTTTAGTCTCGGACTTAAAGGAGTTGTGACTAGAACAATGATTCTCAAAGAGCTGATGGCGATCTACTGTTGGGTCTCGGCAGAGATTCTGTCGACTTGCGACAACGTTTTAGATTATAATCAATTTATCAATAATTGATTTCAGCATAATTACAACTGTATTTGCCACAAACTTAGAAAATTAAGAATGTGAGATGTATATTGACAATGAATATTTTATTCTCTTTCTGTTATCGTAGTGTTCATAACCAGATAGGTCGCGAAACGTGTAATGTGAATCGCGAAACCAGCACTGTTGTCATAGTGTGTCGCTGAACGTAACAACTTTTAGAACCCCTGGTCTAAAGCAACCGACGTATGGCCTAAAGATGAAGGGAAGCAATGTGGTGTCACACGCACACTGTACTTTAGGATTTTAGCCCCGATTATGACATTTTCCCAACTCCCTGCACAAGTGCGCTGAGCTCAGGTCGCTTTGACTTTTTTTTTCTGTTTTCCCACTTCTAACATGTAGACACAGAATAATTCTAGAACACTCACAAAACTGTCATATTGTCTTCTATTTTTTTTTATATTTAAAAATGTATTGTCAACAACCAGCATGTGTCACATTAACAAGTACATTTCGTTTTCTATAATTTAAAATACCTACCACCCGAAGTTAGCTTCACATGTCTAAATATTTTTTTTTCCCAGACGAGATTCAAGATGTAAAGTATTTGTTAAATTTCATTGTAACTATTAATTATTAGATAAAATACCTATAATAGTTGTCTATTTTTCAATCACGCTCAACTACTTGTAGCTGCAGCATTGTTAATTCGCTTGAAAGCTTTAAACATTAATTTTTAATAAAGAAGATATATTTAAGGCCTATATTTAAACTTTATTTATTTTTTAAGTTGAAATTTTTATCGAAAAATATAATACATGCATGAAAAAAAAGACACATTTTGAACAATATGACATGAAATCAATCAATTTTCTTTTATTCAATAAAAACGAATCATATACTGACACTTCTCTTACAAATAAACTGTCATTATTAAAATATTGGCATGCTTAAAACAAAGCATGTCATATACTACTACACTTTTGTATCATTTTGAAAAATCTAAGTAGATTATCTGAATGAAAACGAACAGTTTAACAAAAGAGTTATCTATCCTGAGATCACTGCTGAATGTGGACTAATATTTAATTGAGTATTTTAATATTTTTGTTTTACTAAAAATATTAAAACTTTGGTGTAATAAGTTTTTTGGAAGTTCTCAATTAAAGATTTAGAATATACACTTTTATGTCCAGAGAAGATAAAAATAATGATGAAGCTAAAACAGATGATATATTTCTAAACATTACATGTTAACAAGCTGTACAATTGTATGATAGAAACTAACGCTTTGGAATAACGAAAAATGAGATTTGGTTTTATATCAACATGTTCAGATAAATGCATTTAAAAATAATTTATTTACATATAACAACATACATTATTTAACAATATCATTTTTTGTAATATCTATAATACAAATTTTACATCATATGTTCCGGTTTCCGTCTGTCATCGCGACTTCCGTCTGTCATCGCGACTTCCGTCTGTCATCGCGACTTCCGTCTGTCATCGCTACTTCCGTCTGTCATCGCGACTTCCGTCTGTCATCCAACATGGCGGCATAAACAATTCAAAGATGGCAGAAACATTTACTATTTTCTTCTTAACATGTATAATCCGGCTACCAACTGGCCAGCCGAGTAAGAATAGTCTCCTACATGGCTGCCAGAATTGACATTGGACCAGCCATATGTTTAGTGACGAGGTGACAAAACACCGTACACTAACATACGGCAGGTAAGATCGTGAATGCCAAATGGCAATCACAATGTTATACTATTTTCGACCGCCTCAATCATTACCAAAGGGCAAGAAGCGATCTTAGGAGAAGTAACTCAAAATCATGCCAAAATATTTTGTGATACTCCCCGAAACAATATTAAATCGAGAGGTGGTTCCACAGGCCTATGTATATCTCACAGTAACGTAAAAAATCTATGGTGTTCAATTTGTTATTAAATGAGAAGCGATCATAAAAGAAATATTTACAGAAATCGTTCAATTAATATTCTGTGTTATGTTCCACAATCTCAATTTTAAACCAAAATTATGGATACCTAAATATAATGTAAAATTTATATTGTTTAAATTGTTATTATTTCTAAAATATGTCTATTTCTAATGTACAATTATTTCCCTTTATTACTAACCTAAAAAAAATACGTCACTTTTTTTTCATTTGTTGACTATTACGTCACATGAATGAATTGATTAAGGGTTGAGATTGATTAGCGCCGTACACAACGTTTACAATGCAAACTAACCCATTTATGATGGGGGCTTCACACAGAGGGTGTATGGAGGGGGCCCAGTTTGAGAAGGACCCCCAAAATATTTTTTAAACTAAATATTAAGTACATTATCTCATGTCATTATGTAGTGGCTCCCGAAGATGCCTAAAATCCCTTGGTTCGGCATTGGTTTCACAGAACTATAATGTTGAAAGCTTTGATATGTCTTTCTTTTTTAAGAGGCCTAATGTTTTCTGCGTCTGCGGCCTCAACTGCATTGATGGAATACTACTATGTTTTTAATTGAATGGCAGCTAAAGCTACACAACGGTTCTTTCTTCTCGGGACCAAGCTTGAGAAGCGTCAAAAAATTATCTCATGCCGAAAAGCAGGGGCAGCCCCCAAAGAGGCCAAGCCACCGGGCCCGTAAATCCCTAGGTTCTGCACTGCCGGGTCGGCAATTTTTCTTAGTTAATTGTATTATGCTACAATGTAAAACAGTAAATAAACCACCTGTTAAACATGTAGCGTTTTGCTTAACACAAGCACTCACTCACGTCTCTCTTTTTTTTTTAAATACGCCATGTTGAACGTCATAAAAGATTAAATGAATAACTGTTTGGAAAGGAGTCCATTAAAATATTATGAAGGAATATGATTTTAAGAGTTGTTGTTTATGTTTACCCATAGTGAGGATTATTTTATTTGGGAGGAACTATTTAACATATGAATTTTATTTGATGTATTATTAGGTGTCCCTATTCTCAAATGTATTTTGGCTACAATAATCTGTTCATGTCCTTGGGGCCACTGCAAGTATATAGACCAGAGATGAGCGGACAGCGGACGCGTCCGCTTGCGGACGCAGATCCGCAGACTTTTCCGAATCAGCGGACTGACAGCGGATGCTTCGTATGGTTAAGTTGCGGACTCGCGGACTGACGCGGATCTTCTTTAGCGTTACCATAAAAAATTTCATTTCATTTAAACGGATAAATTTCAGCAATGCGGACGCGCGGACTGACTGCGGACCAATGTTGTAAGATTCTGCGGACGCGGATCATTGATAGAAATCTGCGGACGGACGCGGATGCTAAATTTCAAGATCCGCACACCTCTGATATAGACTGATTGTTAACGCGCTAAAATATATATCACCATTTTCAACTCCAACTGTGTGCCTACTCGCCGGTCCGGGTACCGGGCCTTTGATAACTAGTATTAACACAAATAATGCACTTAGTAATGGCAGAATATGTAAAAAAAACAACTGAGTTTTACATATCAAATAAAACAAGGAAGCAATAAATTAATATGACTTTAAAGTGAACTGTGACTTCGCATCTGTCTCATTTAGATATTCTGCAGGAGAAATTAATTTGTCGCAATTTGAACATTAACATGATGAAATTATGTTCACACTATATTAATAGGGACGGATGGCCGAGTGGTGTAGATACTCGACTGTCAACCTGAGGGTCCTGGGTTCGATCCTCGGTGAGGCCCTTGGAATTTTTCCAGGTGAAATTTGGTGCAAAGTCGTCGCACAAATTATGAATAAATATTTCAATAAAATGACTCAAAATATAACTTTTATGAATCGTCTCAATTTATCTTAAACCTTTATTACACCAATTAAATCCTCATAGGAAATTACTAAAAAAAAAAACAACATTGTTTAAAAGTTAAATGATTATGGACATAAATACATAACAGCTGAACTAGGCCCTTTGATCAAATAGTAGTAAAAATCAAACATACAGAACCATATAAATAAGAACAAAATTAACAATCTTAAATATATATATAATTGTTTTCTTTAAGTTGTTATATGTATTTTTCTTTTTTTTTCCAAATTCACGTGATTCCTTATTACGTTTTCATCAAACAGAAGATGTTTACTAAACAAAACATTGTATTACAATGTACTTTACTTCCAAAAAAAACAAAAAAAACAAATTCAATGTTAAAATATGTTGGGTCTCAGTTGGTTTTGATACATTTTATCTTTTTCTATCTTTCCGTGATGGTATTGGTCCTTACTTCTGTACACTTGGATGGTACAGATAGTTAGTACTGCAGCCACAACTGCTGAAATGATTGGTGCGGCATATTGCCAATAACCTGGTAGTTTGTCTGTGGCTGAAAATATATCGTAAAAACAAACTGATTACATGTTCTTACTTTAATTTTATCTTGTTTGTATGCCTATGTTGTCAACAATCTAAAAGCTTGCTACACTAGAATATATTGAGTATATGTTCTCTTATGTTTACCAAAGATACAGTGGCGTAGCGAGCTTAACTCGCGTCCGGTCCACATGACATTTTACAGCCCCCCCCCCCATTCGAAAACCATATAATATTATATGTAAAAAATTACCATTTGGCGCCCCTTTGTGAGTGGCGCCCGGGGCATGATGCCCCCCTTGGTCACCCCTCGTTACGCCACTACAAAGATATATGTATCAATGTATGTATGAGTATGTAGCTTTCAAATAGCTAAACTAGAATGTTAAGATGTACATTTTCTTTATTATCATAGTCTGCCAACTATTCAATCTAAAACGAAATTTTCAGTTGTTTCAATTATATTGTTATAACTCTTAAAAATTCTGTTTATAAAATCAAAACAACACACAGGCCGGCGTGGGTTCCAAGAGTATTTACTAATATCTATAAAAACAACAACAACGGCAACATGGCCACTCTCTTGCCGGCTTCTTACGTCACTGTCACTACTGCGTCATCGCGTTCACTCCGTAGACTGTACGGTGCGCACCGAGTGGGTCGTAACAATATATTGAATTGAAGATCGCAGTTAGTTTAAATGATGTCACTGGTACAGTTTTGTAATGATAAAATGTTTGAAAATGTTTCAAAATGATTAAATCTAGACACTGGCTGGACTTAATTTTTATAATACAAATATTGATGTGCGATTGGTCACGTTAGTATCCCTCTAATCAGAAGAACACAGGATACATATGATATATATATAATAATACTAGAGAGTAGATTTACGATGCTCTGATTGGTCTGCATGTAGGGTATACACGTGTACCGTCATCAGTTTTAGTGGATGGCGATTAATCTTGGGCCTCATTCCGTACAGGGATATAATATATATATATATATATATATATATATATATATATATATATATATATATATATATATATATATATATATATAATAGCGATATTCGGATCTATCCGAAACCAAAAAATAACCTCGCCTGCCAATCAAGCCTAAGGGGATATAACTCTATGCAAATGTTTTGCAGGGTACAGCTAGTAATCATGTTAAGGTTTGGTTTTTAGTTTAGTAGAATTAGCAGAGCTAGATTTATATAAAATCACATTTAAAAAGACTATAATAAACATAATGAAACCAGTAATGGTTTTTCTTATGGTTAACAAGCTACTGTTCTATTGACACTGAAGCTATAAGTTGTTGAAGATATAACGTTCTTTACGCCAGAGACTAGATGTTACCACTTAAGTACCTACTACATGACAAAAGTGTCCGTTACAGGTATACTTAAAATGTGACCGTTACAAGTATACTTAAAATGTGAAAGTTACAAGTATACTTAACATGTGACCATTACAGGTTACTTAACATGCGACCGTTACAATTACACTTAACATGTGACCATTACAGGTTACTTAACATGTGACCATTACAGGTTACTTAACATGTGACCATTACAGGTTACTTAACATGTGACCATTACAGGTTACTTAACATGTGACCATTACAGGTTACTTAACATGTGACCATTACAGGTTACTTAACATGTGACCGTTACAGGTTACTTAACATGTGACCATTACAGGTTACTTAACATGTGACCATTACAGGTACACTTAACATGTGAACATTACAGGTTACTTAACATGTGACCATTACAGGTACACTTAACATGTGACCATTACAGGTACACTTAACATGTGACCATTACAGGTTACTTAACATGTGACCATTACAGGTACACTTAACATGTGACCATTACAGGTTACTTAACATGTGACCATTACAGGTTACTTAACATGTGACCGTTACAGGTTACTTAACATGTGACCATTACAGGTTACTTAACATGTGACCGTTACAGGTTACTTAACATGTGACCATTACAGGTTACTTAACATGTGACCATTACAGGTTACTTAACATGTGACCGTTACAGGTTACTTAACATGTGACCATTACAGGTACACTTAACATGTGACCGTTACAGGTTACTTAACATGTGACCGTTACATGTTACTTAACATGTGACCGTTACAGGTTACTTAACATGTGACCGTTAAAGGTTACTTAACATGTGACCGTTACAGGTTACTTAACATGTGACCGTTACAGGTTACTTAACATGTGACCGTTACAGGTTACTTAACATGTGACCATTACAGGTACACTTAACATGTGACCGTTACAGGTTACTTAACATGTGACCGTTACAGGTTACTTAACATGTGACCATTACAGGTTACTTAACATGTGACCATTACAGGTTACTTAACATGTGACCATTACAGGTACACTTAACATGTGACGGTTACAGGTTATTTAACATGTGACCATTACAGGTTACTTAACATGTGACCATTATAGGTACACTTAACATGTGACCGTTACAGGTTACTTAACATGTGACCATTACAGGTACACTTAACATGTGACCGTTACAGGTTACTTAACATGTGACCGTTACAGGTTACTTAACATGTGACCGTTACAGGTTACTTAACATGTGACCATTACAGGTACACTTAACATGTGACCATTACAGGTTACTTAACATGTGACCGTTACAGGTTACTTAACATGTGACCATTACAGGTACACTTAACATGTGACCGTTACAGGTTACTTAACATGTGACCGTTACTGGTTACTTAACATGTGACCGTTACAGGTTACTTAACATGTGACCATGACAGGTTACTTAACATGTGACCGTTACAGGTTACTTAACATGTGACCATTACAGGTTACTTAACATGTGACCGTTACAGGTTACTTAACATGTGACCATTACAGGTTACTTAACATGTGACCATTACAGGTTACTTAAAAAATGACCGTTACAGGTATAGTTAACATAATTAACCAGAACGTACAGGAAGCTAGGAATCAAACTTGTCCGTTACAAGTATACTTAACATGTGACATTTACAGGTATACTTAACGAAACCGACCTGAATTGACAGGAAGGTAGGCATCAACCTTGGACAGTGTCAAGACCAATGACCCTATGGGCGTACTTAATCTTCTCTATTTTGTTTACTATTTTCTTTCTTTATATTTTGTTAAAATCATCACATCTTATTTTTATTTATTTTTTGATGATTGTTATTGTATGTTTTTATAAAGAATAACAAAATGAGTTATAACCAAAAAAAAGTTCTATTAAAACTTATTACATTTTTACCTGCTGCTAAAATTATCAGCACAAGTGTTATTACACATAAAATGACTGTCCACAATGCTAACCAGCCCTTCTTCATTGTATCTTTTTATCAATATATTGAATATTAAAACCTGAAGAGTAAAAAAAATATGTATAAATAACTTAATAAAAAAAATAAAAATCATTTAAATTGTGATTTACATAAGTTACATGTATGGAATATGAGAAGATTATTTATTTTAAATCGTTTATAAAGTCCATTTTTTTTTTTAAATAATGTCTGATATATGTAGTCAAACAATGAGGCAAGATTTAACCTTTTTTACAGATGATTTATAAATAGCTAGCCAAGCCTTTGCATTTTTCTCTGATTGTGCTCAACTTTCAGACATTAAGTCAGAAGAATTCACTGATACGATAGAGTAGTTCAGTACAATTACCTAATAAACCTGAAGGGCTCATCAGGGCAGATGACGTTTACATTTCATCCGTATCTGTAGCCAACCTTACTACCCCAACTTAAAAATAGGTTTCATTAAATGCTTGCTGTGCGAAGTCCCTGTAAGGATGAGATGGAATCTCTTATAAACCACTAATGGGACGGTTTTATGGTGCCTTTTTTTCATCCCCACCATATCCGATAGTGCAATGGCCATGGAGGCACCACGGGGAAAATATCGGGAACTTGAGCCAAGACCTCACCGGAGATCGAACCTGGTACCTTCTGGTCGACAGTCAAGCACTTTACCGCACGACCATCCGTTCACTTCTTAATGCTTGAGGAGACTTTGGGACTTTCAAAAGGACATGAATAAATCACAAGTTTCTGAATGAGAATCGAACCTCTGACCCCTCTGGTCACAAGTCTAGCGCTCTAATAAGCTCGACAATTGTTCATATTAACTTAAAAATATCGAATGGCAAACAAGATCAAATAATATTTAGAAATGATTATTAGACATAACATGGACCTCAAACAAACCTGCATTTCTCAGAAGAATGAATTCAATCATTCAATGAATCCTAAATGCGTTACTAGTTTATGTTTATCTGGAGAGTATTAGAACTTACCCAATGTTAGTATCCACCGCAGATGAAGACAGTTTTGACGTAAGGAAATGGTCAAATGACTTTTTACAACAACAAAAAATATAGACTGGATCTTTAATGCTCTGTGAAACAAAAGTGTATAAGTTTTATTTTTACTGATGTGAAGTAGCGAGATTGTTAACGATACATAATTTTACGTTTTAATTTTGGTATGAATTTAAAGAAAAAACTATAAACATGCACATAAACTTCACTGTACGATAGTATGAGGGTGATGTAAACATTATAATGCTAGTTTTAACATCGTCCCCAAAAGAATCGTTGTTAGGGTTTACTTAGGCCCTAGGCACAGATTTTTGAATTTATTTTCAGCGCCCTGGCATAAGCACTTGTCGGGATCCAATTCCATTGAATTGGATAAAAAATGAATATTTGAATCCATTTAACTATGGATTCAGTAGGTTGTCTAATTCTTTGTGTATCATTAATAAAACAGTTTAAAACATGCACCAAATAGGGAAAATACATACAATAATATTTCCATCAAATTATCCTCTTAGTATGGTTCAATTTGATTCAATTGGAGCACATTATTTTATATTAGATATACACAATTCTCATTTTGGTGCTTATTTTTTTTTAAACCAGAGTATAAAGTTGAACAATTATTTTCTTAAAAATTCCATCAACATCATTTATTTGTATACATGTTATTTTTGATGTAAAGTGACTTGACACAATTCTACATTTCCTAATTGTGTCTAGCCATTGAGGTTTGGCTAATGAGAACTCTTGTGTTTGTGTTAACATGACATAGCTAAACATTGCTTTAATTAATTTTTTTAAGGTTATATCAGAAACGTAAAGATTTATTGTATTTGATGTAGCTAAATATTAATTTAAGAGACTTATAGAACAAGCACACACACAAAAATGTAAAGCGAAGAAATATTTTCGTTGAAATTTTATTAAACAAAAAGAAAAAATAATGCCATAACATCATTGTATGTTACAAAAAATAAAAATACTGTTTCACACATCGGTCTGTTGATACACACATTTAACTTTCTCAAAACTTGAATGGAGATTACGTATATTAGTCAAGAAAATAAATAGATAAATATAGAGGATGAGAAGAAACGATGATTATATAAAGTGGCATACGGAAACATGACCTGATTTCGTTAATTAACACTTAGACAGTTTTACCATTGATCATAAGGAGAAAAAAATTGTCAAGGTATGTAAGCAACACTTAAAGGTTTCGTGATTAATTGACCAATGTATGACAGGTAGAGCAAGTAAAGACTAAATAAATAATTGACACTGTGTGGTATGAATCAGTGTGTTACCATACGTATTAGAATGACCCTGGTACATGGTGTGGATTTCTCGCATGTGGAGCACATGTATAGTGGTATGTGTTACCCCTTAGTAGTATATTTAGCTTAATATGTGTTACCCTTTGTAGCATATTAAGAGTATTATATGTTACATTTTGTAGTAAATTTAGAGAGTATTTGTTTACCTTAGGAGCATATTTATAATAATATGTTGCATACGGTTAAATATAATATACATAGAAGAATGTAGAATAGAGATAAAAATTAGGTGAGAGTGCAGAAAGTTGAAATACAATTAATGTCATTAGGATAGCTATTAGAACAAAGAGTGACATCGTGTATGGGATACATTAGTCTCAAAACAAATCGCTGCTGAAAACAAAGGATTTGATCTTTGAGAAATTTAGTTAATATATTATGTGTAAATAATTATATCTAGACATGGTCTATCAGAGAATGACGTTCAATATAAAATTGATATAATAACTAAATAAAAAACTGATACTGCAACAATTATAACTAATGGACAAAAAACAACGAACAATAAGTGATTTAATTTTTGTTATATGTACAATTCATAATTTTTTTTACCAAACATACATTTTGTTGAATAGATGTATAGTATAAATCAGTTTATGTGAGATATTTAGAGAAAATCCTCACAAACACAAATGTTATTAGAAATGTATATATAAAGCTAAAACTTAATGGAATAACATTATTGTACTAGCTGTACCCGCAAAAACTTTGCATAGAGTTATATCCCCTTAGGCTTGATCGGTAGGCTAGGTTCTTTTTTTTGGTTTCGGGCAGATCCGATTTTTCATGATTGTATTTTAAACTGGAAAACTGTTGCATTAATTCTTTACTTTCGATTTAACGCACACTGGAAATGGGTATTATTATATATGATGTTGTTCAGAACAACGCATTCAAGCCTATACATTTCAATCATTATTTATATAAACCTACATTATAGCCGACATAATTATTTTTTCTGTAAACAGGTAGTTTCATAGATTAATTTAAAAAAAAAAAGTAAAGTTCCCTTAAGCCCTTAAGGGGGTCATCGGCGTAAATAAAGTGTATGTATCTGTTTTAGTAACCTAGGCATGTAAACTAATTTTTAGGCCGATGTATAAAACATTATGGCGTAGATTTATTATGGTCGATATGTTTATAGGTGGATGTATGTATAAACATAATGCATGATAGTTAAGTAGGTCAAGTAAACTATTTTTTTAGTTGATTAATCGTCCAGATCTCTCTGTTGGTTACGTCTCATCTCATTTTTGAACTTTTGTACGTCGGAATAACTCTGACTTGGATATTTCCTGTAAACTACGACGAGGGCGACGACTACAAACAGTAGAAGTATTACAATGTAAACACTACAACTTTCTATTGTGATTGTGTTAAAAAAAGACTCATCTCCTGAAATAAATTTAAAAAAAAAAAATTCAAAAAATAATAAAACAATGGTTTAGCTTTACAGTGAAATTATTACTGTGCAAGTGAAATTATTACTGTGCAAGTGAAATTATTACTATGCAAGTGAAATTATTACTGTACAAGTGAAATTATTACTGTACATATGAAATTATTACTGTACAGTGAAATTATTACTGTACAGTGAAATTATTACTGTACAGTGAAATTATTACTATGCAAGTGAAATTATTACTGTACAGTGAAATTATTACTGTACAGTGAAATTATTACTGTACATATGAAATTATTACTGTACAGTGAAATTATTACTGTACAGTGAAATTATTACTGTACAGTGAAATTATTACTATGCAAGTGAAATTATTACTGTGCAAGTGAAATTATTACTGTACAGTTAAATTATTACTGTACAGTGAAATTATTACTATGCAAGTGAAATTATTACTGTACAGTGAAACTATTACTGTACAGTGAAATTATTACTGTACAGTGAAATTATTACTGTGCAAGTGAAATTATTACTGTGCAAGTGAAATTATTACTGTACAGTGAAATTATTACTATGCAAGTGAAATTATTACTGTGCAAGTGAAATTATTACTGTACAGTGAAATTATTACTGTGCAAGTGAAATTATTACTGTACAGTGAAATTATTACTGTACAAGTGAAGTGTTTTATGACACAATTCTTTAGCAAAGAGAAAAAAACGATTTAATTATAAGCAAATTTTGTAGTGCTACTTCTGATAGACTCCTTAGTATATGTCTGGATTGAAGCTAGGTTAAAGCATGGTCGCTTTCTAATGGGATTAGTGGAGACTAGTTAATGCGCATGAACAATTACCCCAAGTACCCCATTGCTTTAAAAGTACAGATATACACAATATTACGGTCAAAGCTCACAAATTCATTAAATTAAATGTATATATTTCTATTCCGTAAGTTGTTTCGCTCTGTCTAGCTCATTCGGTCTACATTCCCCCCACACTCTCTTTGTGTAATTATGCATGATAGTTGTAGGCCCTCGACAATTTTGGTCTAAAGGTATTAGGTGGCCCCGCGTTAGAATACCGTGAGCGCCTGTGTGGCCGCCGGTCATTAACTCAATGCAGACTATGCCTAAATGTTAAAATGTGATAAATAATATATATATATACTAGCTGTACCCTGCAAGACCTTTGCATAGAGTTATATCCCCTTAGGCTTGATCGGCAGGCGAGGTTATTTTTTTGGTTTCGGGCAGATCCGATATTTTACATGGTTGTGTTTTAAACTGGAATACTGTTGTATTCATTCTTTACTTTCGATTTAACGCACACTGGAAATGAGTATTATTATATATGATATGATATATATATATATATATATATATATATATATGTATATATATATATATGTATATATATATATATATATATATATATATATATTTTATACATATATAAATATACACTAGCTGTATCCTGCCAAATTTTGCATAGAGTCATATCCCCTTATGTTGGATCCGTAGGCTGGGTTATTTTTATTTCAGGCAGATCCGATATTTTCACGATGATTGTATTTTAAACTGGAATACTGTTGTATTAATTATTTACTTTCGATTCAATGCAGAACTCACAACGCTATTACATATATATATATATATATATATATATATATATATATATATATATATATATATATATACATGATCGTCAATGTGTCTCTGTTCATCCATTTATTTGCCACGTTTGTCTCTGAAGGAACATAGGGACTCTCTCATGGAAAGTTATCTCCATTTGTCTCTCCCTATTATTTCTAGTGCAGTCAATTCACTTTGACAACTCTTTTCTTTAATGTTATCGATCCAGTTCATTCTATTACGGACTCTCTTCCGAGTTCTATCAATGGTACATTATAGCAATGGTACATTATAGCATTGATAAGGTTATTGTGGTAAGAGACTTGCCCAAACACAATCAATTTTCGTATTTTCGCTGTAACCAGGAGAGATTTATGTTTGTTTGTTGTGTGCTCCATAAAAAGAGTGTTCTTTAAATCCTGGTCTCGTGTGTCTTTTTGTCTCATCGCACTGTGTACAAGACTAGTACCCATTAGCACCGAAAAAGGCACACAAAAAAAATCGAATAATGGAGAAAGACTGGTTGAGGTGGATACAAGTAAACTTCTCATAGCACCGAAGGGTCACCTGGGTAAATTAAGTTTAGAACTGTTATTTTTATATAACCTCAGCATATAAAAGAATTGTGTGATTTGCACAACTCCCATTCTCAAAGCTCTTTTTGGACGGATTCTATATTTGCCAGGAATTTTTTGTTCTTTTGCCTTAAAACAAATATCATGGGCGACAGACTCGATTCGCTTATCATTTATTTTATTTATTTTTTTATAATTTGTCATTTGATTTATTTTTTATAATTATTTTATGAAACGTATTGTTTAAAGGCTATAATTATGAAACGATTAAGAAGAGTTAACAATCTGATACAGAAAACTGAAATGAACCGCAAATGATACACTTATTTATATAATGACTTATCCCTGATTTTATATCTTTTTTTCTGTTTGTTAATTTTTTGTGTGAACTTTAAAACATAATCACATGTGAAGAAAACGTAAAATCCATTCCTTTTCCGTTCAACGTGAAAGTATTAGGATAGTCCTAGGATAGTCCTAGGATAGTACTAGGACAGTCCATTAGATATCATATTAAAAACAAAAATTAGCTCAACATATATTATTTGAAAAACAAAAAAAAATATAATAGGAAAATGACCATTTATTACTAGTTTGTATATTATGAAGATTACATACAGATTTATGATTATACCTAAGTTAACATACATATTTTGATTATACCTAAGTTAACAGACAGATTTATGATTATACCTAAGTTAACACACAGATTTATGATTATACCTAAGTTAACACACAGATTTATTATTATACCTGAGTTAACACACAGATTTATGATTATACCTAAGTTAACACACAGATTTATGATTATACCTAAGTTAACAGACAGATTTATGATTATACCTAAGTTAACAGACAGATTTATGATTATACCTAAGTTAACAGACAGATTTATGATTATACCTAAGTTAACACACAGATTTATGATTATACCTAAGTTAACACACAGATTTATGATTATACCTAAGTTAACACACAGATTTATGATTATACCTAAGTTAAGCTTATTATTATATTTAGTTAATGTGATTTTATCGCGTGTTTGCAAATAAATTAAAACAATGAAATATTCATGTTAATGTATTTTGTGTTCAACGTCTTTTAGCTCCTTGATTTTCTGCCATCTTGTCCTTGTGATCTTTAATAGGGTTGTAAGAAGGAGCGAAAAACTTCCAAACTGTAAATATAACTCCTCCAATAACAGTAATCCCACCGAGCACTGACCCCGCCGCGATCAAGGCAATAGTATTATCTGAAACAAACATCATGCGTAATCCATTATCAGCGCTTGTATATATTGAATAAACTTACATTCAGAGGAAAGTGTAATAGGTTAGTCAAGCGTTTTTATATTTTGTTATTTTTTTTTTAGAATCGAGTTTACATAAAGACAGATATATGAGTAGATAAATAGACAGATAAGGCTGATAGATTAATTAAAACACGAGCGAATTTAAAATTCCAACATCCCGAAACGTTTAAAATCATATGCTGTGACAACAGAGGCGGACTGGGAAGCATTCATGAGTGGGCGTGGATCCGAGCAATGCAGACATGCAAACTGTAACTGATCTATTTACTTCCTGTAAGACTGATAAGTCAATCTTTTAGACCAGTGGTGGCGACTATATGGCACGCGTGCCACAGTTGGCCACAAAAGCCTCATCAGTCGGCACACGACTAAAATATCGCTTTGCTATTATTTCAATTGGGTTGTCTCCACTTTACTATAAAAAAAAGTGTTTTGTGTGTGTGTGTGTTAATTTTGATCAAGCGGCCCCAAAAGGGTTCGCCACCAATCTCTTAGATCCTATATGAATCACTACTGGGACGGTATTTTTAGTGTCTTTCTTTTAATTCCTACCATGCCCCATAGTGCAATGGGCACGTAGTCACCACGGGAGACACAAGGGAAATGGGCGGGCTCTACCACTTTGATCCTACACCTAACACCCACCTAGGTCGGAAAATAACTCAAGAATTGCCACTGCAGTTAATGTATGACTTTTGAAAAAAAAAAAGATTTTAAAACACATCAACACATAAGATATACTTGAAAAGTTATTCTAGACAAAAGGTCAAGATGCTTAGATTATGAGATAGAAAAATCAACAAAGGTAATAGCGAAGTAGTAAAATGTGCATACATTTACATATATGCATACATACACAATGTAACTTTGGAATGGTAAGCCATAGAGAATGTGAAAACATGGAGACTGCTTGCTTATTTACTCAGAGAGACATACACAGAAATAACACCCGTTCTCTCTAACTATGTTGATACATCTTTACATACCAAATAATAACAACAGACCAGTATACAATTTATGTTTTTATAGATAAACAGATACAGAATCACAACAGAGCCGTACAGTATATATGCTAAATCTATACACATATATAGTCACAACTGAGCAGCGTACTATTGGTAGATACAACAATAAAACATAGATACAGAGTCACAACTGAGTCGTACAGTATAAATAAATAAATATATATATATATACTAAAATATATACACCAATCCAGTCGCAACACAGTGGTATACTATACATAGTTAACTCATTTCACATAAAGAGAGCGGTATACAATGTAAAGATATATACCTAGATAGGTAATGCAGATACATAGTCACAGAAGAGCCGTACAATATAGATACGAAAATAGATACAGGAATACAAATTCACAACAGAGAGGTATACAATAGATAGGTAGATAGAAAGTTAATACAGACACAGATTGATAAGAGAGCAGTAGATAGCTATATATTTAATACAGATACAGATTGATAAGAGAGCAGTAGATGGACAGCTAATAAAGATACACATTTACAACAGAGCAGTAAAGAGCTAACCAGTTAATAAGGTTACTGAGTCACAACAGAGCAGTAGATAGCTATAAAGTTAATACAGATACAGAGACACAACAGAGCAGTATAGTGCATTATTCACATTATTCCCATTGATTATTAATTCCATGACTGCGCACTAACCGAGCAGTGTGTTGTGTAGCTGGCAGCGGGCCAATGTTGTACATTGAAACCATTTTTCTGTCTCAGTACTGAGTCCTTCACTTCACTAATGGCTAACATAGTGATTAAACTTCCCGTTAACACTACCGACATTGACATGTTTTACTGATATATCTGTTCATATATATTTAAGGTGAGTATATTGAAAGTAACTTATTCATTACGTTGACTTTGTTGTTATTTACTTTATTAATGTCTACTGAAGTATTGTTTAAATGTATTAAGAACGCATAGTAAACAAGATATTGATTTATCGACCGATTCTTATATTTTGTAATACACTTTATTTAAATAATCTCATTTGTATATATATCAAACTAACACATAAGTCAGCTCATAATCTGTCTTTCTTTAACTTTAACTTCATTATTATATGCATAAAAACTGTGTGTATGCTTTTGTCTGTAGTTATAAACATAGCTGTGCAATATGAGTATATATTTCCCGGTTGTGTCCATGTCATAGGCTCCTACATGTTTCATTATTGCATTATTGTGTATCAAAGTAAACGGATATTTCCAATTAGTAACTTGGCCACGTAAAGTGACTTCTTTTGAACATCACGATAAATCTACGTTAGTACAATACTTTTAAAAAAAAAAAAAAGAAGACACATAAGTATTTAGATTTTCCCAGTAGAGATAACGTAAGATATAGGTAATCGATTCGGGAAGTATTTCCCGTCTAGCCTCCACGTAAGGCGAACAGCGCTACCTGTTGACGTCACCTTGCTACGGTTAAAGTCGTTAAGGTGTGACAAGATATGTAGTTTCTTAGATCCATTAGTGTTTGTATGTGTGTGTCTATGTGTTTATATATATATATATAAATCCCAATTATTTAATATTGACCGACTACTTGATTTTTTAGAGAAACATTTAAAAAAAAAAATTCATATATCTCATTTACAATTTTTCTCGGTAAATATATTTCTAACTAAATATATCAGTTAGTAAAACTACTACAATAAAAACTGATGTCTTTCTTCTTGAATGGTTTTAATGACAGACTAAGTCATCTTAATGGATTTTTTTTTTAAATCAATAGGCCATATCGATTATGTACATAACAGTAACATTTGTGTAATAACATTCTGCAGTGTATTGTACGGTACTACATTTTAAAATTGGTAAAACAATTCGGCGAACTGTATATTGATTACTGAGCGATATTACTTTAAAAAAAAAAAAATACTGCTACACGGCTACAAATGTGTGGTTTAAATTTCCCTTTTCATCTCGCTAGGTCTACAATACAGTACGCGCTATTTTTAATCGCCGTAATAGACCCCACAACTAAGGAAGGGGAGTTAACTGTGTGATCCTTAGTTCTCTCCCTTTGAACTTCTCTCGAGTTTTGCCTCGCTAACCACCGCCTACCTACCTACACCATTTGCATATAAATGTCAGTGCACTAATCAGGCGTAAAACTATTGAGAGGTTATTCTCAGTGCTGGAGCTAAAAATAGACCATGACGTATATACTGAACTTCCCAGTAAGGCTACAGCTACCCCATGTATGAATGTGGACACGAATTTTTTGTTATTTTTTTTTATTTTATTTTACCCTCTTTATTTATTTTTTTTTTGTCGCAAACATAACGGAGAATTCCCTATGACAAATACACTTTAACAATAGTATACCTCACCGACCTATGAATGTCAACGGGAGATGTCGTTGATTTAATAAGCATTTAGTTCGTAAAAAGAGTTTCCCCGAGGGGTGGTGGGGGGAAGGATAGGTGAAAACATTTATTTGTATTTCATCATGAGTATTTTAAGTTTTGCTGTGACATCATATATAGCCTAGGACAAAAAACAATAACTTTTTTTTTTTTTTAAATATATAATTATCTAAAACAAGACATATTTTAATTAATTGTGTTGCACATTTACTCATATTAACCATGCAGTTTAATAATATTGGTGGAAAAAAATAGATTGCATTACTATATAAATACTTGTTAATGCAGGGTAAAGGGGAAAACATACACATTCAAAGAGAAGAAAAATATATAAGTAATGAAAGTAAAGTTTCGAGATATTTGGTGTTTGTTTTGAAACTTTCATAAACAAAACTAAATAACAAAGAGAAAAAAGACATAATTTATGTTGTTGTATTTTTAAAAAAAATATAACTAGCATATATAAATATATTTATAACACATGTTTACATGTTTGTGCGAGGTTTACAAAAAACAGCTTGTATATACAAATTCAAGTCAAGCGTTAATTATTATTTACAAAAAATATAGAATAACGAATTGATATAATAATTTAAGTTACAAATGAATATAACATACTTTGTCCAAATGTTTATATATTTTTTTTTAATTTAGTTTAATTTCACATACATTTAAATTATAATCAATAATTATTGATTGTGTAAAGAAATTCATCTCTAAAAATGAAAGATTTTATGTTTTTATTTTGTTTGTTAGCAAATAATAATCGAGTATCCGAAAAAAAGCGGTGGTTTCCCCTTGTTTAAAAGTTCAAAACCAAACCAACCAGAACGACCAACTAGAATGTCTTTTGTATGAAGTAAAAAAAGTGTGGTATTGTCAAATTGATTCGTTGGCCCAATTGTTCATAATTTTCTTGAATTTTCCAATTTTTTTTCCCCTATTCTATGGGTTTTATTTACTTCTAGTTATGGTAAAAGAATAAAAAGTTGATTTGCAATTAGCATACAATTTTGTATATTAAAAAAATAAGTACGGATATGTATTTTCTGTCATGAAATAAAAAATCACAGTATGTGAACTAAGACTGAAAAATATAACACATGCAGTCAAAAGCAGATAGGATTAATCAATTGCTTCAATTTGTTTTTGGTCCCAATATATTCAATAGAGAAAAAATTAGAATTTCCTTTGTGTTTTTCTCTACTATCTTTGTTACGTTACAATCTGCATTTCACAGTTTGAACAACTATTCTATATCTACGGCATATAAAATGTGCCCTAATGTTCATACTTAATGTCAATTGAATTCCTCCAAGTGTGCGATGAATTCTTTGAGTCTTTTCTAAACTAACTTTTAGTTAAATTTCTTCATGGGTTCTCTGTCTGTCTTTTCTTCATTGCTGCTTTAAAATCCAGAATCTCTTTATAATTGTCTTTGCCCTGGGGTTGTGAGTCAGGGTTGGGTTCTTTGGAGCTCTCTGGTTTATTGCTGGCAGCCCCGGAAGAAGTCCCGCTGGCATTAGTGGTTGGGTTATTGCTGGGTTTTTTATCGGACGATCCCTCTGGGTTTCCTCCGGCGCTGCCACCTTTCATACAATTGGCGACCATTGCAACCAGTACTATGACACCGCCTACTACTGGCACAGTGGCGTATGAATACACGGAGCTGGAATCTGTTTCTGTTGAGATGAAATGAATTTTGTTTTGGCCCTTTATTGTTTGAGTTAACAAAGTTTATTCTACGTATTCATTTTGAATCTGATTATAAAATTCCTATAATCTAAGTAACGAATAGAATTAGAACATTGAATAGAGTAATAGTCAATGTGTACACATTAAACGAATTTTTTTTTTCAATAATGGATATAATAATAACTTGGCATGAAATTATCAATCATCTTTTTTGTTTCACTTGATACAAGTAGAAAGGTCGGAATTAAGGACAAAATAAATAGGTTAGGTTATAACATGTTATAGTTATACTTGTGTGTGTCTGTACAGTAGTGTGGCACACATGTAAAATTAGTTTATCAACATGTTTGTTTGCCGGTACAGTAGTGTGACTTACTTGTAACATTCGTTTATCAACATGTTTGTTTGCCGGTACAGTAGTGTGGCTGACATGTAACATTCGTTTATCAACATGTTTGTTTGCCGGTACAGTAGTGTGACTTACTTGTAACATTCGTTTATCAACATGTTTGTTTGCCGGCACAGTAGTGTGGCTGACTTGTAACATTAGTTTATCAACATGTTTGTTTGCCGGTACAGTAGTG